>CAVNYN010285388.1:0-43362 GCA_963692815.1 Nyctanthes arbor-tristis | reverse complement strand
AGGGACCAGAGCAAACATCTCCAGCGACAAGCTGCCTCATGTATGGTTCAGCATGGGCTTCCATGTACGGCAAACCCTTCATCTTCACTATTTGATCATATACACCCTTGTTGAAACAGTCAGCTACAGTTTTTGAAATGAGAAGAACAACCATCACTAACGGGAGCATCAGTAGATCATTAGAGATCCAGGAGTATGACGCAAAGAGATACCGTCATTCTCATGGTCCCACCTAGAAAAGAAGCAGCTCCAAGAAGGGCAAATAGACCAACATCAAGACTGACAAAAGATCCCAAAAGTCTTCCAACAAGGCGACCGTATGAGGCTCCAGCAAGAATAACAGGAATAAAGAGTCCAGAAGGTATGGCAATGCCATAAGTAATAACCCCAAGGAAGTATATAGCAGCAAAGAAAATAAATAACGAGGAGATATTAAATTCATTTTTGTTTCTGGAACTAAATAAATTGCGGATGGCATCATCGTTGGTGTTAAGGAAAAGGGAGGCAAGATCATTGTAGTGCCCCTCCTGACATTGAAAGTGTTTGTAATTGCCTGAACGCCCTATTGTGGGGCACTGCACATCCAAGTTAGAGGGGCAGGGTCTGCAAATTGCAAACCATGGAAGGCCATAAGCACAACAAGATGTTAGAAGAGAAATGGTGATGACAAGCAGGATCTTGAAAGCTGGACCTCTCCTGCAAGCACATTCTAATTATCATCAAAGAATGAAAACTTACTTAGAAACCAAGTGTGTGGTAGAAGTGGTTCTACATAACACGGTTTTTTCCCATGATTTTGAAGTAGAAAATGGAATTTGAGGAAAAGTAAAAATCATGGATTCCTATTGGTTAATTAATTTCCAGTTACAAATTCTAGAAGATACCTTCACCAAATCATAGGTTGATGCATAAGTCGCCCAAATTGGAATATGATTCATCAAATAAAATATATTCATATAGTCGTATATATAATAGTGCATAAAAGTAGTCAAAGGGCATACTCGTTAATGATGCTATATGTCCTAAGGACATTATCCACGAGATAGTTGTAAAGGCTTCCGAAAATGCCTCCAAGAACCCCAATTAAAATAATAGCAAGTAGATCAGCAGTGTTATAAGCAGGGATTGATGAATTAACATCAAACATTATCAAACCTCCTTCTCCAAATAATCCACACTTTCCACTTCGGCAAAATTGTATGAGAGATCTCAATACCATAGCCACAACAGCGGTTGTGAAGAAAGTCCTCCAAAGGAGAGCACTCCGCCACCTGATACCAGGCGGGAAAAAGTAAATTCCACAATTTGATAGCAAAATGAAGGAAATAACACATGCTAAAATCTCCAATATAGATATAAGAGTTATAAAAACCCAAATCTGTAATCAGATTATTTGAATTATTATAGTTTCATAGTTCCTTGATAGAGTGAGGTTCAGATGTCTCTCAAATTCTAAACTACAAAATATATAGTGGTAGAGCTATAGGTTATCGACAGACTGGTTGTAGGTTCAAATCCTACTTGGACAATAGATAAAGGCAGAGTAAAACTGCTATTTTGTTAAATAATTTAAGGAATGCAATAGAGTAATGAAATCTAATAAGAATGAGCAGAGCGGAACTTATGTTGGCAAACACAGGACACGCACTGGTTGTTGGACACAAGAGCACAGGCCACACACTGTTTGGAAATGTGTGTGTGTGTGTGTGAGAGAGAGAGAGAGTGAGAGAGAGACCATGAGGCTGCTTCTTCAAGAGCAAAAAGAACACCTCCAACTGGTGCACGGAAGGCAGCAGCCACACCAGCAGCAGCTCCACAAGTAATCAGATCCCTACGGTCTCGATCATTTTTGAAGTATCTGAGCCATTTCCAGGTCAAACGATATTTGCGAGAGCCTCCCTGTCCAAGTAAATTTGCTATGCAAGCACCTGTGTGCACCATAGGTCCTTCCTTGCCCACGACAAATCCGGCAGAAACTCCAAAAACAGAACCAAAAATCTACCAGAAGACCGGTGTATTAGTAGAATAATCAAATAAAAGAAAGTGGTTGCAGAATCAACAAAGCTATCTTAAGAAAAGTACAGGATACCAATTCTTTGTTCTGAGAAATAAATGAAAAGGTTCATTTAGTTTATCAAAGACCAACACTATAGGGGAGGGAAAAAAAGGAAAAACGATATTCCTAAACACTTTACATGTTAAACAAGAATAAAGAACAAGAGTGAGGGACTCAGAATGAACCATTAAAGCTTGCAGGATCTATAATAACTGAATAAGCATTCATTACTGATATATAGGTCTAAAAAAAAGAATAGCATTTGCAGTGAAATATAAATAAATGAAAAAGGTAACTCAAAAATTTTTGGAACATGTTAAAACTTGACCAAACTAATCCTTTAGGGGTCGACTAGACTTAAAAGCTCCATATTATGAACTTAAATTATTGTCTCCTGAAGATCATTGGGATTACTCCAGAAATACGTGCTTTAGTCATCGTGCATTTCCAAGGCAGGAAAACTCCATCAAGCAGATCATTCACACCAACACAGATCAGAAAATCAGATCGGTCAAAGACAGGGTAGGACTAAATACTTCATGAATTTTCTCTAGATTGTATCTAAGAATTAAGAAGGATATTCATGTTTTTGGAGAACTCATACTCTATATCCATCTCTACTTAATAAGGAAAGTTGCCAAATGATTTAAACAGCAAAATAATTACATTTGCAAAAGAACCCTGTGGATAACATTTGGGAGAGTGATTTGAGATACGCCCCAGCCAAGTATACATAAAGATTTTCTTAACTTCCAAAATACAGTAAGTTTGAACAAGAGTCCCACAAGAATGACAATGTATTTTATTCTGCAAAACTGTAAAGTCCAGCATTCCTCCTTAACAAAATTGATGCCTTATGCTGTAATCCTTTTGTTCAACAATTTTGGGAGGTCAAAGGTAAGTCAGCTAATGGAACGCCAGCAAATTTTATCCTAAGATGGTATATTTTGGGAAAGGAACATAATCCATCGTTTAAGGAAAATGCTGAACCTTTGGCTTTAATATCCCTTATAACCGTCATGTTGAATTATAGTAGATTCACCAAGATATTATCATCATCAGTTGAGACCAAAATCACACAAGTAACACCACAGGTAAACTAATCATTCTTAGTTGAATCATTAAAAAATTATCACACACCTATATTCATCCCATCTAGGTATAGTATATGAAAACCTGACTATATTAGTGATTGTTTGGAATAAGCATAAATTAAGATTTAAGTGGATGTTAGTTGTGGGTTCTATTAGATATGTGCACACTAAGCACATGTTAGCAACCTAATCCTATTTCAAAGTAAAAATTGGTCAAATAAGTTTCATCCACACATTACACAAATCTTCACCTCTCTCATAAAAACTCTTTCTATTTGAAAATAGAAATAGACGGTTAACATGGCCTAAGTGGGTACCAGTTGTACACCCTAGATCCTAAGAAAAATGTGTATAGAAATGATATTTGACTTAAATTACGAAAATAACATTTAACTAGATTAAGCTGAGGCAAATATATCCACCTTCCCCTAGAGATCCTATTTTATTTTGTTTTATTTTGTTCAATATATCTTTATTTAACTTCAGAGAGATGTATGGAAATAATGTCCTCTTTGTCAAAAAAGAAAAGTTCCTTTCTGAACTCACCCTTAGTTTATGTACCTGATGTGATAGACAAAGATTTGTGATCAGTACTTTGAAGGGAAAAAGAAAACGTTACACCTACTATTTACTTTATCAACTTTCACCAAATCCTTTTTGTCAATTCAAATAAAAACCTCCAGTTCCACAAGAAGGGAGGATATGGAGAAAACTTCGCACAACTTCCCTGCTCGGTTCTTAGTAGGGCCCAAGAGCATGGTGATTGGCCCTACTTGATGCCAATGTAACTTCACATGCGCACAGAAATGCCACAATTTTCCACTCAATAGATTTGGATATTTTAAGAAGGTAAGTGAAGATGAAAGCAAAAAAATTGCAGGATGATTCATACCCACCTTGACAAATAAGGTGCTTAGAGCTAAAATGGAATGAGCATCCACTCCATTGAGATAGGCTTTCACCTCAGGTATGCCAGAACCAGCAGCTGCAGGGGCAATGAATGCACAGAGCGCTGCAGCACAAATTGCCAAAATCATATTCAGACCAGCAAATGCTGCAAGGCCTGAAAATACCTGCGCTCGAATGAAGTTTTCATCATATTTCAAAAGGAAAAAGGGATCACCCCGGTATGGATACTATTCAGAAGATATTTGAATTATTAAGTATAGATAACAGTAAAGCGCATGAGAAAGCATGGCACGGCAGAAATGCATAAAGACCATTACAAAGTGTTAAAACATTCCAAAACTGTTTTTCAACATTATGAAAAAATCTCATAAATAGGTTCAGCTGTCGTTAGATGGTAAAATTCATTCAGGTATTTTACACCATTGCTCCACATTCGTGCAGATTTTTTGTGATAGGTGACAAGGGACAAGTGTATGCAAGGGAAACATGCATCTCAACCTCTATAACTTCCGATCTAAAGTTGTGTCACCATTCATGTTAAATAAATAATATAAAGGATGCTACCAGAGGCAAGTTATTACTTGATCATTTGTCATTATTACAACAATCAAAGATATGCTATATAAAAATTAGGCTTACTTATCAGCAAGCATCAGATTGCTGGTGAGCAGAAGCTTGAAACCGGCAATATTTTCAACTGCGATGTTATTGAAGAAGCCAACAAGACCCGTGCTCAATCCAATAAGAAGAGCAAGAGCCCATTTAAGAAAAACATACTGAAATATTTGAACGCTTTTTCTAGACCTCCAATCCTGCTTAAATAGTTCATTTTCAATGATCCTGCAAAAGAAAAGATGACACAGTAAAATAGAGCTCTTTTGCCGATTTAGTTCTGAATATCAAGTACCATACTACCACGTAGGTAGAGTTAGCAACTTTCACTGTTAGGGCAAATCTGAAGTCTCCAATGGTCTGAAAGAGATATAGTTTAAATACTCAGAAGGTAACCAACAAAATTTCAATCACAAAAAACTTTTTCCAGGAAATTGCAGCCAAAAGATGGCCTTTGGTCATGGTTTAAACATCTCACACATAGAATGTGCCTAATGCTACAGTCCTAGGTCTCATTAGCAAAAATTAAAACAGTAATTTTCTGTGCAGATAATACTAATTTATGCTGGAGAAAATTGCAAATTTTGTTTAAATGCAAAACGAGAAGCAGCTGCCGATACTAAATGAAACAACAATAAGATCATTCAAAGATAATTAGTTAGATATTTGGGACCAAAATGAGCTATAGTATAACAAAACTTGGGATGGCTAAAATAGGCAAAAGAGGAACCATAAGTTTGATGATGCGTTGAACCACAAAAAAACTAGAAGCTTTGAAGTTAAGGGGAGTAGTTAAGACAAAATCGGTGTAAAACAATTCTTAGAATTCAGAATCTGGGCACAAAATTTACCACATATAGCTAATAAAAGAAATGAAGGGAAAAAGATAAGGCTGCGTGAAGCTTTACAAGCTGATTCAGCAAAGGTAAATATTCTGAACTTGAGCATGATCAGGATAGGTTAGACTCTTATTTAAGCGAAAGAACATTTTCATTTATAAATTTTGCAAGACCCTTAACTACTAACTTATTAGGCACCCAGTTCAACCAACAATCACTCAAAGTTATAATTTCTATCCCAAGTATAAGTCCATGTTCAAGCCAGAATTTCTTTTCTCCTTTGCAGGCAAGCTCAAGTCAGCCAAATAAATAAATAACTGATCCCTGGAGCAAGCTCCCTTATGGTCCCAAAAAGTATAGAAAGATTGTTTAATAGACGTGTGCTCTTCCGATCTCTGAGATCATTGAATAATCCCCTTAACATTCAACCAAATTTAGAAAACAATACGATTGTCGAATCTTGGCATAAAACAAGGCCAAAATAATAAAATCATCTTCTTCTAGATCACATGAAATAATAATTGAGATCATTCCTTTAACAAGCATTTGCTAGCATAAATTTCTTCAGAAGAGCAGTAAGAAGGCCGGCCAAGAGAAGACAAATAAATTAGCCAACGGAAGGACGCTTCACTTTAAAAAGAAGCAACACAGCCTTGCCCAACAATTATCTTTCATAAATTAAACAGGACCACAAAGCTCAAATCCATTTTCTAAGATTAAAAAATATAAATCTGAAATGGACAAATAGACTCAATTGTCCTAACAGTAGACAATTTATAACCAAAATATTAAGTATGCATAAATCCCATCCCTACACAGAGAAGTATCAAATACAGAGTTCCAAAACAAATTCTGAATCAAGAACCTCAAATAACAAGTAAACAAGCAAGAAAAAAAGGGGAAGCAAACGTAAATTCGTACTCATAATCGAGACTTTCAATGTGGCTGATATTGGCGCCAACAATAGCAAGCTGAGAAGTTGTGTTGTTTCTAGTCTTAAGCAAAGGCTCTCGAACCGTTCCTTCTGTGTCAGAACACGACGACGTGTTACTATCTCTTCTTCCCAACGCCTCACCTCCTCCATTTTCAATGTCAACTCCATGACTAAACTGAAATCTGTTTTCATCCATCAGTTCCTCCAATTCTTCAACAGAATAAACCAAATCTGTTCAAATATAAAAATTCTTAATCTTCAGGAACTTTTAACCACGTATAAATAACCCATATATATACACGTGAAATTCCACAAGTATTTACATTTAGAGAATGATCCAGACAGGGAAGAATGCAGAGGATGAAAACAGGATTATAAACTAATAGTGCTTAATAATGCAATAATCCTAGGAATAATAATAATAATCAATTACTCATCACAATAATTTATAGGGATGATTCGCAAATGAAGCAACAGGTTTGGTCTAAGATTCGATTTAATAAGGAATTAATTGACTTTAGAATAATTAATTAATTAAGGAAATAAAAGGATTGCCTCCCGTTAGTGCAAAGTTTAATTCGGATTGCCTCCCGTTTGGTGCGAAGTTTAATTGAATTTTGACCCGAAATTGTTCCCAAAAAAAAAAAAAAAAAAACAAAACAAAACAAATTGACCTGAAATTTCGCTAAGTGACACGTGTTAATGAGATTGCGGAATCGAACTCTCTTCTAATAATCTATTATTTATTTGCGTGGTTACGACTGAGAATTATTGAACATAATGGACATATACACACTACACGTCATTTAATAAGCAAAATTCCGATCAAAAGTTTTAATTATGAGAGCCGTAAATTCCCAACTACTAACGTGAAAACATGCCGATAGAGGAAGGATTTTTCTTTGGGTAATTGGCGCAAAAGGACCCTAACATTTGAGTTTATTATGTAAAAAGACTTTATCTTTTTCACTTTGACAAATTAGACCTCAATCTATCACTGTTTATGTAAAAAAAGACCCTATCATTTTTGTCTTGGCAAATTAGACCCTAACCTATCACTATTCATGCGGCAAAGGACCCTCCGTCTCTTTCGGTCGAAACTCTCGTTAACTCGTGCATATTCTTCCACACCCAGGAGCTCGACAATGATATTTATATATTTTAAAAATTATAATATATTTTTTTCACATCTTATAATAGCATATCTAATTATTATTGTTATTATTTATTATCATAATTATCATCTTTTGATATATTAAAACTCAGTGCTGATTTACCATTAGATATTTAGTCGTATTAGGAAATGATATGACGTGTCAAATAGTACATATTTAACACATCACATAAAAGTCTGGAGGCATATTTGAGGTTTATCTATATTAATTTTTATAAATCATGGGGTTCAAATATGAAAATGATATATTATCAGACGATTATGTGATGTGTTAGATATGTACTATTTGACATGCCATATCATCTCCTACTACGGCTAAAAATCTAACGGTAAATCAGCACTAAGTTTTAATATATCAAAAGATGATAATGATAATAATAAATAACAACAATAATAATAATAATTAGATATGCTATTATAAGAGGCGGAAAAAACATATTGTAATTTTTAAAAGATATAAATATTATTGTCAAGCTACTGGATGTAAAAGAATATGCACGAGTTAATGGGAGTTTCGACCGAAAGAGACGAGAGTCATTTGCCGCATGAATAGTGATAGGTTAGGGTCTAATTTGCCAAGACAAAAACAATATGGTCCTTTTCCGCATGAACAGTGATAGGTTGAGGTCTAATTTGTCAAAGTGAAAACGATAAGGTCTTTTTGCACAACAACCTTAAACGTTAGGGTCCTTTTGTGCTAATTACCCATTTTTCTTTCTACTATAGTCGATTTCCTTTTTTTCTTTTTTGGCAAGTTTCAAATATGTAGTGGTTAGAAGTATAGTTGATTAAATATACTTTCAATTTATAATTTTACTTATCACTAATTTGACATTTAATTAAACAACTGTTTAATTACAATTGTATATTTTAAACTTTTTTATATTTTTAACACACATTTTTCCTCTTTTTTCATTATAATTTAGGGGATTGATGATGAAAATCAAACAAGCTCTTAGCTAGGGACGGAGCTACAGAGATGCACGGATATGCACATGCATACCCAACTTTTCTAGTCTCCCTTTTTGCCCCCCTGAGCTTTAGAGGAAAGTCTTCAGTTTTCGCTAGAAATGACGTTGCGAAAATGGCGTTGCAGAGTTGAGAAAGATGAAGGGAAAGGGAAACTTTATCAACACACAATCTAAGAAATTGATTGAGTGGCTTTTTCTTTTTCTCTCTTTAATAATTTTAGATCTTGTTTGATGCTCTTTATTTATCTTTTTTTGTCAAATTTATAATTTTATCTACCACTGATTTGACAACTGTTCAATTACAAACACATATTTCACACTTTTTTATATTTTCAATACACATTTTATATCTCTCCTCTTTATAAATTAAAAAAAAAAAAAGCAACTAAAAGCTTCAAACAAGCACTTAGCTGCTAACCCCACGTCCCTCTCCTCATTTCTTTCTCTCTCTCCCTCTCCTCATTTCTTTTCTTTTCTATTTGTGTCATCATCTTCTTTTCTTACAGTGTTTTGATTATCTTCTTTTCAAACAAACTCATAATAATTTTTTATTTAATTTTTTTTCCATGAATTGTTGTAAATTGCCATTGCTTATGTTACATGTCTTTTTTATTTTTTTTTCTTTTAGATAATTAGTTTTATATATGTATCCTTATCTGTTTTTAGAAAAACTTTTCTTTAGGTTGAAACACATAATTTTCAATTACTTTATTAAAATAAATAAACAATACTTAAAGTTTCCTAAATAAGAAACTAAAGTTATTAGTCATGGCAACTATTTTAAATTGGTTTTTGAAAAAGGCAAAAATTTAAACCAAACATCATTTTGAATTAGTTTAAATTGTTGCCAAATACATTCATATTATTTATGTGATAAATTAGTAATAGATCAATTTCTTTTAGATAAATTAGCAATAAATTAGTTTCTTTTAATCTTGATAAATATTATGAACAGAGTAAGACTATATAAAAATGACAATTACAATAAGTGAATTTAAAAAAGTATCAACGTGTTTCAGAAGGAAAAATAGTGAATATTATCATTTCCCTTAAGCCTTTTCAGTAACTTTTTTTTTTCTAGTTTATGCATACCCAGAGTTAAAAGGGTGGCTCCGCCACTAAACTTAGCGAATCATATTGATTAGCAATTGTTTGTTGTTTAAAAATACCATCAACGCTAATGAAAAGCTATACTACGGCCAATCATATTCATGTATTCATGTTCAGTTATCTTATATGGGGTATTTTTTACTTTTTGTTTATAGTGTATATTCTCATATATGGAGTTTGTACGGTCGATTTTTTCATGTATGGGTTTGTATTGTTAATTTATTTTGCATTGTATTTCAACAAGATACATATCTTTATACATTTGTACTATTACAATGCATATTTGTAATTGTACGTCAAAAAAAGAAACTCTTATTTTCACTTAAGAGAGTCGCATTTAGATGGAACTCGTCAATTGTCATTTCCGGTTAAACTTTGCACCAAACGGAGGTAGTTCGATGCGAGAATACCAATAAGAAATCCATGGCCTCTAGCAAACTCAATCCAAGCAAAACTGCCATTCCATAGGTCCCTAGGACACAGCTGGATTGGCAAAGACGATGGGAGAAAAAATACATAGTTGGGGGGATAACAAGGTTTCGAATCCTAATAAGGCCCTTCGTGGAAGCCAGTGAAAACACGCACAAACCCTGACCAATCCAGACACATCTTGCGATTTATCTCCTACACTAAAGCCCAAAAGCAGTGGACGATCGTAATAGTGCGTAACCCAAAAAAAAATGCCCTTCCGCTGGCATCCTCAACTTGTAGAAGACCTTTCAGTTTATAAGCAAACATTCCCTGTACCACGCCATCTCATGGGTCATGGAAAAGATTGTATTCTATGGTTCATTAGTTCGTATGTACGTCGAGATCTGATTGAATAAAATTCCTATTTCTTACGTAGAAATCACGTGTAAAAATAAAAATCGTTTCATATCATTAGATGCTTGGATTATTTTTTTTTTCCATAGAAAATATCTAATCGTTGGAAGGAAAATTCATCTTTGTGTGTTCAGGAAAAAAAGGGAAACGAAATTTTAAATTCCATTGTATTAATCCCTTGCACATTTGACACATTTTTCCTAGAAAAGATTTTTCACTTCCCCTAAATATAATATCTTTTATGAAAGTTAGAAAATATTTTCTTTTCCATTTTTTCATATCAAATGAATTAAAATTATCATTTAACTTTATTGCACACAAGTAGTGGTGGAGAACAATATAATATATAAAATTAAACTACACAATATAGAAATTGCATTACACATTATTAGATTCGGTGATTGTTTTTTAGTTTTATATGAAATTAATCATATTTCGTTCTTGAAGGTAACTTTTTTATGCACCTAGCTAGGGAGAGATTCACGGGAGACAAGCATGGATCGCTTGAAAAGGAAAAATTGTGGCATGACTCATGAGCTAATGGAACATATTCATTGAAAATGTTCAAATAACATAGCTAACGGCACCAAACAGATGATATAGCATAAAACTAGCCGCTGATGGATTTGAAGAGGAAATGGTGATGTGCTAATTGTCTCATACCGTTACAAGTTACAATACTAGAATTCTAATATTAGAACATTCTTAACATATTCATACTCAGTTCATACTAAATTTTCTATAGAAAAATCGCAATTGTAAAAAAATAAGAACCCACTTCTGGGTTCATGAACTCGGCTTTTTGTTAATTTCACTGTTATGAGAAATTGTCCACTTCATATTGGAAAGACAAGTTAATTGTATAAAAGGGCATTTTTCTTTACTTTTTATTTTTTAGTGCTGTTGGCACTGGTTTGCAAGGGGCTGACCTGGCTTTAGAACCACGGACCCGATCGGAAATTTGTTCTGATATGGAATTAATGACCGAGCAGAAAATTATCATAAAACTAGCTTATATAGCGAAGTAAAGAACAAACTTCAGATAGGTACATTTTGGCCGATCAGAAAAGGTGGACCAAGAGAGCCGGACCAAAAAAGGAGGATCAGAATTGCCGGAGCAGAAAGTGTTTCTGAACCGGCACAGTCAAGATTACCTTGCATCCAAGATGAAGATAGAGCGCGTGAATAACACAGAGGACCGTTGACAGTTGATAGCCGTTATTAAGACAAGAACTAAAAACAAGTTGTACTTTCACATGTACTAAGCAAGTTCTTGTCTGAACTGAACATGTAAAATTCCCAAAGGACCCCGGAGCTCGCCTATAAATATGGCTTTAGGGTACCATTTGAAGAGAGGCATTTTTCGCCTAAAATATAGAATCTAGAGAGAGAATTATTGATACTTATTTGCTTCCGAACTCATCTCCTGATCAAACTCCTCCCGTTCACACATTCACGTCGGACCTCACATCGATAAAAAATCATAATCCTACCTCACTATCCCATCACACTTTTATTACTGATCTAGGTCCACGACAAAACTCAACGTCAATAAGTGCTTCAACTAGGTGTAGCTAGTAATTGCTTCAATTGTTCACACTGTAATAATGAGTTTTTGGGTCATTTCAGGCGTGTTGTTTCGTTTTCCTTTTTACTAGTTTATTGCCTTTCTAATCTAGTGACCTTTTAGTACGAGAAGAGTTGATATCTAGAAATGTGGGGCAAAAGAAAGATTGAAGAAGAGGAAAATAAATTATAGCACTGGTTTAATAATGGGTTTAATAATGGATGGTCCTAAGTTCTTCTTGTTTTTTCTAACTATATTGTCAAATCATTAATTTTTGAGTAGCCGCAAATAAATAAATAAATAAATAATTAATTAAGGATGCAATTTGTCAACCTTATAATTAGAAAGAAGTTCATATTAGCTAAATAAATGCATGATTTAATAAAGAACAGAATTTTAGTGGATTCAATGAATATTATGAAATTTTTTTTTTTTTTTGAAGAGAATGAATATTATGATTTAAAGTTACATCTTAAAGAATCAATGATATTAAGGAGATTATTTCGAAGTCTTATGATAAGTACTTATTTTATATTTTATTAACGTGGATTTACCTCTTAACGTGTGTTAATGACAAAGATGGTAACATGTGTGATGATCGTGTTTGCTGGAATTTGTGAGCTCGTTTGTTAGTTTTGGTCAAAACTAACACTAGTAAATCCAATACCCCATTCGAGAAATCTAAGCACTCGCTTTCCTTTGCATTAATTTTTAATTACTGCTAAAAATCTATTGAAACATTCGAGATAAGCTAATCTAAAAGCTTTCACTTTCATGGGCACTACTTTTTAATTAATTAAATATAATAAAGTGACCGGCGGTTGTCATTTCTATTTAGAGTCGGTTTTGTTATAGATTATAATTAGACTAGAATTATTATAAATTCATAATAGTTATTGATTCTAAACAGACATATATGAGACTTTCACAATATTTCACCTTTTATTAATGTCACTACCACGTATTTATTCATATTTAATAATTTCTCTTTTCCGATAATATAGTCTTGTTTTTCTTTTTCAAATATTTCAAATATATATACCTGTTTTTTATTTGAAGAGTTATTATTTGTCTTTTTATGAAAATAGTCTTAATTAATATGTGTAATAAAAATAACAGTCTTATTATTATTCTCATTAAATAAAAGTATATTAGAAAAATTATTTGAAATTTTTACTTTTCTAATAAGTTTTATTAATTTTTGTAAAAAAAAAATGCATAAACATATATATGAGTCCACGGAACGAGTAATAATAAATTCCGATTATTATTATATTATATATTATATTGAGCCACCATCTTTATCCATAAAACAATCAGGATGCCATCTTTTTCTTTTGATCTTCTTTAACGTGAATGTAGGTAAGGTATAGCGTGTGGCATGGGGTAGTTAGCGCATTTCCAATGTCATAAAAGCATCTCTAATGGGTGAATTGTTGAAGTGACGTGGAAGGGACAAATAGAGAGAACATGATTATTTTAAGTAAATAGGGATAGAAACATGTGTAGTGAAAAAAGTGGGAAAAATAAAAAAAGAGAGAGATTGAGATAAATTCAAAAACAATGATAAAATAATAGTGAAGAACAGGGGAGGAGCCAGCTTTCGAACTCAGTGCGTTCATATTTTCTCATTTTGATTTGTTGGCAAATTTCTCACATTGTGAACGTATAGCTTGATTTGGACCTTAAACTTAGGAGAGAGAAAAAAAAAGAGAGGAAAAAAATATAATTGAGCTAAACAAATTTGTATAAAATATATAAATGGTTTAAATTAAAATTTTCTTATTAAATCTTTATTCAATTGGATCGAGTGGATTAACATTAACATATATTAAAAATAATTATTAGAGTTTTTGTTAAATATAAGTCACGAAGGTTATAAAATTACATTTTATATCAATGTCTTGTGATTTATGAAGCGTAAAAAATTGCATCATATACATCAAACAAGAGAACATATAAAAAAAAGAAAAAGGAAGGGAAAAAAAAGAGACATCATTAACAGAGTTTAAAAGATGATTTCATTGGCCCAAGACAATCTTATTGCAATTTTCAAGTTCAATCCCATTATTTTCAAAGGCCCAATCCCGCTCTTTAGTAAGGGTAAAAATGTACTTTTGGACTTCTTCTTTTTTCCTAAACAAATTATTTCCGAATCTTCTCTCAGGCAAGGCAAAGGCATAGCTTCATATTCAGATTTCGGGTTTTATGGTGTCGGCGCATGATATTCTACCTCTTAAAAATTCTCTCAGAGTTCAGTGCGGTCACTTGACCGCACTCGTCCTATACTAGCTCCGTCCCTGGTGAAGAAGATGGAGATGATGGTGTATTTGGTCAATTGAAGAAAGAGAGAGAGAGAGAGAGAGAGAGAGAGAGAGAGAGAATTTTAGCGTGAGTCCCGTAATTTTATCTATTTTATTTTAATTTCTATTTTCTTTTAATTGTTTTTCTCTCTTTTAGACTAATTTTCTTCAATTTTCTTTGTTCATGTCCGGTGTAAGGTCTCAATATATACCCCCACCTCCACCCCTTATACTACTATTTTATCATTATTTTTTAATTTCAATATTTGTCTATCATCTTTTTCACTTTTCCTTCTCTGTTTTTCTCTACACAAATTTTCAATTCAAATAATAATCTTCTGTCTATATCTGCTCTTCAAATCATCACAACACCACACATTTCCCATTGAAAATGCTCTTACATATGTGTCAATGATAGTAGATTATTATTGACAATAATTTTTTAACTTTAGTGTGACCAAAAATTTCAAAGAACTAAATTTTAGGAAGTTGGAAATAAGTATCTTAATTAAAGTATGAAAATTTCCAGGCATCTTACAGAAGTGTTATAACCGGATTGATAAAATATATGACGACAAGCCAAACTCTTCTCTTTTTCTTTTCCTTTTTTTCTTTTCTTTTTTTTTTTTTTGGTCAAAGAATAATTAGTGTTTATCCATCAATTAGTTGTCTTGTTGCCCTTATTGATGTCAATTATTATTAAGTAACTATGGATATGACATGGCCCATGGTTTTATTAAACTACGAGTAATGTCTCTGTGGCGCATAATAATAATAATAATTTCGAGGTTTTAGGAATATGATGATGTAGAAAGGAATAGAAAACAAATCATGACCCTTATATATGGCCAACAAAACATTAAATTATCATCGTATCCTAAATATATATAAGTAGCTTATTAGAATGGTATAATATTTTCAGCACAAAGTACAAATTGACGGCATTTTTTTTTTAATCTCCAAATTTAACTTTCTAAGTACAGCTTAATAAACTTAACGTAGCATAGATGTAAGAACTAACTATAGTATAATAAAAGTTGAGAGAAGAACACTCTTTGTCGAAAACATATATATTTTTGTTTTCTTTTTGTTTCTTTTGATAAAATCATCACTATTTGAAAATTGAAAAATATGCAATATGAGTATCAAATTGAAGATTTTAATATGAACTTTAATATGAACTTATTAGAAAGAGATGTCTATAAATGTATAGTCTATAGAAGTACGTTAAAGATTGAAAATAAAGGTAATATTTTTTTACTTTTTCAATTTTCACATACAACCCAATCTTTTTTATATTAGTGAAATTCCTCAGTAATTGTATGACGTTTGATTTAATTCAGTTTAGTCCTAAAAGATTAATTCTAATATGAACTCTAATATTTTGTCAAATTAAAATTAAATAATGAACCTAATAGCTATATAATTTCATAAGTGTTACTAATTTTTTAATTTTAAATATCAGTTACTTTGATTCTGTAAATTGACAGTATTTATTTTGAAATTTAACAGTATCATTATATTTATTTGGTTCAACTGTTTTTCATTGAAGTGATACTTCTTTTAATATTATAAAATGCAAATAATTACAGATTGAAAAATACCAATTATAGCCACTTAGTTTTTCTCAAATAATAATTAATCTAATTTTGCAAAAAAATAAAAATATATTGATGAATTTGAAAATCATAATAAAATTCCTTGTCGAGTTAAATTGTTGTAATCGACAATCAATGACTTATGTCTTTTCAAATTTTCATTTTGCCAAAAAAAAAATTTATGCACCTTTAAATGAAATTAGATTAAAAAATTAATGATATCGATATCAGTTTTCATGCGAAAAGTAAAGCCAACTTTATTGTTAAGAACTTAAACATAATACTTAAAAAATATAAATAATTACTACTAATTTACGTGCAACGAACATATAATACACTTGTTATTATAAAAACAGGTATAATTTAATTTATGTAGATATAAGCACTAGCTAGTTTTCTAGGGAAAAAAAGAAAGACTGGAAAAATAAAAAAAGTCAGTGATTATACTTTTTAAATTAGTTGAATGGTAATAATAATTACTGACTAAGCAGGCATGTCCTAATAGTAAAGGCACTATTTTATCAAATTATGATTAAGATTTGAGTCACTATCTTCACCTCAATGATCTCCAAATTGCACTAGAAAGAAATCGGTGACAATATTTAGAGATGACAATTCACAAAGTCAATGTAATACGTTGCATGTTCATTGGATCGAGTTTGAGTATAGTCTCATTTGTATGTTACGCAATAAACATGCATTGCTGTGCTAATTGGGGGAATAAAAATAATGTTACTATATTATTATAGCCTCACCTTCCCTATCAAGTAAAGTTAATTATATAGCGACATTTGCGCTCAACACCAGTTCGTGTAACATTAAATAACATGTTAAACTAAATAAGTTACTGGTGTTATTTAGCATTATTATTTTTTTTAAGAAAATATATTCACACTAGTCACACCACATTTTCATTATTTTGAATGTCATCGATCTTTATAACTTATGAAATTGAAGTCCCAAGAAAGTTTATTGCATTTTTTCTAAATATTTTTTAATTTTTATATCTTATTTCTTAATGATGGTTATAGCTATACAAAAAAATTTATTTGTATGTTTTAAAGCCGTAAGAGAATATAAAAATATTTATTTATATAGGTTTTTTTTGCTTATTTAAATTATGTAAGTAGTTTTCACACTGAAATTTACATGGAAATCATTGTTAGATACAATATGTGATAACCAATAAAAGATTAAGAAAAAAATAAGACAAAGAAAAAGTTAATGACTAAATCTAAAAACTCAAAAAGATGAAAGTTATTGAATATAATTAGTATGTAGTGTATTTAGTAAAAAGTATAGTGTAGTGTTAATATAACTCTTTTTTTTTTTTATATAGTTCATACAAGTGAACGAACCGCAACAGTAATATGTCATTCGAATGATTGGAGATTTTTTTTTTATATATATTATTATTACAATATTATTATATGTCACAAGACAATTTTGCATGTTAACGTGTGATGTTATTTATTGACATGTTGCGGGACCTTGTTTAATCTCTTTCATTACTCATACAAATTTATAATCTTGTCTTCCCAAACTGAACTGAAGAAATTGTCTTGTAGAGGGGAGATAGTGGAAAATTCGAGTTTTAATCTATTAAGAATTACAATATAGTGAGGTGGGAGCACAAAATTTTAACATATTATCACGAGGGTATATTAATATATCTCAATATTATTTAATATTAATGGCCAAATAAGTGAAATTAATTCCTGCCCTTTTAAAATTAACATTGTATTACTACATAAGTATGAGGTATATAAACATATTTTCATAAGGGTATATTAAAATTTTCAATTGGAAGCATGATTGGAGCAATTTTTCTACAAAAACGAAGGGGAGGCTTAGGTGGCTGCCTAGGTGGACAGCTTATTCCTCCAAAATTATGTGGGCCCCCACCTGGAAAAAAAAAATAAATAACTATCAGATTCACATCACGCCCACCACTCCCCCCACTTCCCCAAAACCCAGAACGAGCACCCCCCACCCCCCCCAAACCCAGCCTTCTCTGATCGCCACCGCCACCCGCTGGACCGTAGACGAACCGCCAGTAATCGGCCACCACACGACCACCCCGGCACCCCCAACCCAACCTTCTCTTCGGGCGGCAAAACACTCCTCGGCGTGGATGACCCGTTGGTCTGGTTCTGGAACCCGGTTTGGGAATCATCGGAGGAGGAGCTTAAGAAAGCCGGGTTGGACTCAGATCCAGGAATGGAACGGGATTTCTTCTTCCTCCTGAAGAGCTTTTTGGGTATGTTTTTGATGAGTTTCATGGTGAAAAGAGTGAGAAAAGAAAAAGTGGAGAATCGGGGGATGATGGAGAGAGAAGGGCTTGAGGGTGAAAAGGAGAGGAAGAAGAGAGAGATATATGGGTGGAGAGTAGAGTAGCCATGAGTGAGCTTCCACAAAGTTTCCTGGAAGAAATTTTTGGAGGATTTATTAGAGAATTAGTTTGATTATTATTATACTACAGTTAGGTAACATGTATTATGAATGTTGGGTTGGGCGTGGTCGTGTGCTGGGCGATCGCCGGCGGTTCATCTACGGTCCAGCGGGTGGCGGCGGCGGCGATCGACAGGGCGGAGGCAGGGGTTTGGTTCAGTGCGGTCTAAATTTTGTTGCTTCTCCTCAATTTTACTTTGATGTCTCTCTCTTTAGCTAAACCTACATAACTACATACAGTAGGAATTACAATAAAATTTGCTCCTTTTATATCAAATTAAAATATCTAAGTGCATCATTTGCATCCTATTAATTGCCAAGTCAACTAATATAGAGTTTTATAAACGAAGATTTATGTAGTCACGTTTTTAAATATTTATACACTATTTTAACTAATCCATACTTATAATATATATCAAAAATTATTCACTATGAATATTTTCACTAAATCATATATCACACTAATTAAGACAACCACATTTCCAAACTCAGAGTTGCAAAATTAGAGAGCATTAGTGCACATGTTATTTTCCCTATTTTATTTCAAATTTGAAATTGATTAAATAAATATTACGTTCACATATTTTATTTTATGGGACATAACGTAATGTATAAATCTCCACAATTCAATTTAACTCATTCTCCTTTTTATTTTATAGAAAAAATTTGTTGGCTCACAATGTGACGCAATGCTCAAGTATAATTAGCTTAGAGTGAGATGATTTATTAAATTGTAAAAATATTATAACTGGAATTAGATTATAAATTGTAGTAAAAATATGTATTATCAATGCAAAAAGTCTCACTTTAAAGCGAGTGTTAGCCAAATTTCCGTATCTAAAAATTAATGTCCATAGTAAGAAGAGGAAGAGTTAGTCAAACTAAACGGGTGGCCTCTTTTTTTAAAAGGGCAAGTATGTAATTTCCGGTTTCAAGATGGGCTTCCTGTCATTTCGGCTCCTTCTTCTTCGTTGGAAAACTTCACTTGCAACTCTTAGATCCTTCAATGGCGGACATAGTTAGTCTTTTCAGCCTAATTCCAATGTGGCCTCTACCTGTGGGTCGACGGAAGTCCAATGTGGTCTATGGACCGCACTTGTCGGATGGAGGCTCCGCCCCTGACAATCGAGAAGGTTGGGTTTTGGGGTGGTAGTGGGGGTGCTCGTTCTAGGTTTTTGGGGAGTGGTGGGGGTGATGTAATTTGAAAGTTTTTTTTCAGGTTGGGGGCCCATGTAATTTTGGAGGAATAAGGAAATCTCCAATTGTCCCCTCCCAAATATAGGGGACCATTTTACTCCAATCATCCCCGATCACCTCCCTTGTCCCTCAAATATTTAGAGGGACACTATTCACCTCCCCCATATTTGAGGGAGGTGATATAATTATAAAAATGCTATTTTTTTAT
Source organism: Nyctanthes arbor-tristis (assembly GCA_963692815.1). NCBI lineage: Eukaryota > Viridiplantae > Streptophyta > Magnoliopsida > Lamiales > Oleaceae > Nyctanthes > Nyctanthes arbor-tristis. Next base: position 23,514 of record CAVNYN010285388.1, on the reverse strand, counting down.
TTATGAAAGTGCCATTAGTTTAATTACGACAATGCCATTTGTAAATTAATTTCGGATTTTAAAACATAATTGTTCTAATTTTGAATTTCAAAATTTTTTTAATACTATTAATTTATTTTTTAGAATTCAAATGGTTCGCATTTTTTAATTTTTATTAAATATCATTATTTAACATATGTGAGAGTAATATAGTAATTGTGACAACTAAGTTTATGTATATTAACAGGTTGACTTGAGTATTTGTCATTTTTAATGTATCGTTGTTAATCGTTGTTTATCGTTTTTAATGTATCGTTGTTTATCGTTTTTAATGTATTGTCCCTAACCTTTCAATTTTCACATTAACCTCTATCAAAATTACTATTATACCCTTAATTCTTTTTTTTACTATAGGTCTATAACCTTTCAATTTTTATACAATTTTGTTCCCATATTTTTTGGACGCATAGGAGTCCCAACCTTTTTTTTTCTGTCTTGTTATATCCCTATTAACACTTTTTAATATCTAACATTTTAATTTTCACTATTAATATCTATAAAAATTATCATTATACCATTAATTATTTAAATAAGAAATAAAAAAGGATATAAAATAAGAAGTTCACCCACTATAACCCACTTCAACACAACTCAATGACAACAGTAGAAATAATGATAACAAAAAAACTTGATCTATAACGGTATCGATGGATATCAAATCCGCATCAAAGAAAGTTATGAGCGTGACGAATCGAATCTGATTTATTAATCTACTACAAATCACGTGATGGATATGAATTGGGTAAATCAGCCCCAAAAAAATTGATTTTTGATTTATAAAAAATAAACGTAACCTTAATATTTTAACTCTAATTTAATTTCTTGTCTTGTTATCTATCTCAACCCATTCTGATCTACAAGTTGTAGATTCACAAAAAATTAGAATTAGCCCATTAAGGTTTGGTTTTTCATTTTTATAAATTGAAAATAAATTTTTTAACCACCCTGATCTATATCCGCTACGTGATATGTGATGAATCAAAAAACTCAATCCGATCTGTTATACTAACTCTCGGATCGGAAACTTTTTTTTACGCGGATTAAGTATCTATAGGCATGTGGTCGGCTCATCAAAATTTGGGCTCGGTCTCAGCTCAGATGTTTTTGATACATAGCCTAAAAAGCCCGAGCCAAAGCCCGGCTCTGCTCGGCAGTGAAAATTAAGCTCGACTTGAGCTTTGGCTCGGGCCGGAATTTTTTAAAAAAATTTTCCTACCTTAGTTTAATTTTTTTCCCTACCTAAGTTTGACACAGGCCTTAACGGGCCGACCTGTTTTAGCCCGTAATTATGGCCTACCGGTTTGCCAAACAAGCCAAACGGCCCTGCCTGGCTGGCGCTTGTCTCAGAATTTGGGGCTCGACGACGAGCCACGAGTCAGTTAGGCTGGGGCTTTTTACGGGCCGGAGCCGGCCGGCTCATTATGCATCCCTAGGTATCCTTCAAACTTTTTGTAAATCAAGTTTTTTGTTATCACTACGAGTTATGATGAGTAGAGTTCTTATTTTATATATATTTTTTAATTTTAATAATTAAGGGTATAATGTTAATTTTAATAGGAATTAATATTAGTAATTGAAATGTGAAGGAAGGAAGGTGTTATTAGAGACGTAATGCGATAATAAATGAAATCTTTGGGGGTCATATATGCCCAAAAAATGATGGAGTAAAATTGTATAAAAATTACAAGGTTAAGGACCTATCGCGGAAATAAAGAACTAAAGGTATAATAGTCATATTGATAGGGGTTAATGGTGAAAGTTGAAAGATTGAGGACGAAAAGTGACATTAGGGATATAATATGATAATAAATGACAGGATGGGGGCCTAGTAGGGCAAAAAAAATAAAATAAAAGAATGGAGACAAAATTAATATGAAGTTAAAATATTGGGATTTATAGTGAAAATTACCCGTTATTTAATTCCTAAAATACAATTTCGCCTTTTATTTTGATTTTTATATTACTAGATTTCCACCTGTGCATTGCACGGGTAGAGTTCTAAAGGAACTATATATACAAAATATAACATAATTATGTTTGTCAGACTTAATGTCATAAAGAAACTAAAAAAACCCAACATGTATGGAATTAATGTGCATCTTACGTTTGCAAGTAGCATGAAATCAATTCTTTATTTTGATGATATAATTATAAATTTTTGTTATTAGTCCATCACATCTATTTGAACCAATAATTTTTTTTATTAATTTTTATTTTTTATTTCCTTTAAAGACAATAAAATTCGATAGCATAATTCTATATTAGTTTCACACACATACATTTACGGACATATTATGCTTCACGCCTGCACATTTCACGCACATATTATAGTGACAAAGTAAAATACAGTGGAGTAAGAAAATATAAAATCATGAAATTATACAATCAAACAAAGTAAAATTGAAATTCATTAGGCAAATATGAGATATATCAAATGAAAATGTAATATGTAAATAGATTCCAAAAATAAAAATATTAAATTAAATGATAAAAAGGAAAAGTATAATAATAAGGAAAAATATAATAATAATATTGAAATCTAGAAAGATATATTATCTATTTTCATATAATTCAAATCCATTAGACAAATATAAGATATATCTAACTAAAATGTAATATGTAGATAGATTTTCAAAATAAGAATATTTAATTAAATAATTAAAAGGGAAAGTATAACAATAAGGAAAAGTATAATAATTCAACTAATAATTTTTTATTAATTTTTATTTTTTATTTACTTTAAAGACAATAAAACCCAATAGCATAATCTATATTAGTTTCATATTCGTGCGTTTCACGGATATATTATGCTGACAAAATAAAATACAATACAATGGAGTAGGAGAACATAAAATGATGAAACTATACAATCGAACAAAGTAAAATTGAAATCCATTAGACAAATATGAGACATATATAACTAAAATGTAATATGTAGATAGAGTTCTAAAATAAAAATATTAAATTAAATGATTAAAAGGAAAATATAATAATAAGGAAAAGTATAATAATAATAATATTGAAATCAAGATTGATATATTATCTATTTTCATGTAATTCAAACTCATTAGACAAATGTGAGATATATCTAACCAAAATGTAATATGTAGATAGAGTCCTAAAATGAAAATATAAAATTAAATGATTAAAAGGAAAAATATAATAATAAGAAAAAATATAATAATTGAACCAATAATTCTTTTTATTAATTCTTATTTTTTATTTCATATAAAGACAATAAAACTCGATAACATAATTTATATTAGTTTCACATCCGTACATTTACTGACTACTATGCTTCATACACGTACGTTTCATAGACATATTATGCTGAGAAAGTAAAATACAATATAGTAGGAGAATATAAAATCATGAAATTATACAATCGGACAGAATAAAATTGAAATCTATTAGGCAAATATGAGATATATAACCAAAAGGTAATATGTAGATATAAAATATGAGATATATATAACTAAAATATAATATGTAGATAGAGTTCTAAAATAAAAATATCAAATTAATATATAGATAGAGTTTCAAAATAAAAATATTAAATTAAATGATTAAAATGAAAAATATAACAATAAGGAAAAGTATAATAATAGAATAATGATATCAGCAAATTAGTTTTTTGAAAAAGTTAGACAGTGAGGGAGAAAATTATTTCTAATTCTGCCCGACAATCAATTGAGCCAGATAAACTCTGTTATATATATATATAGATACATTATATATATACAATAACTTTTGTTGTTTATGTTACATTTTGTAAATTTATGCAACACAATGCTTTACATTCTTCCCGCTTTGTGGCCGTCTCTCTGTCATTTTTTTGGGGCCATCTCTACAATTTCTACTTTCAAAATGAGTTGGAGATAATTGGGCCTGAATGCCAGCCTCTGTTATTTGGAAGTTGAATCCAGTCCATTTAGATGTTCAGTTCCTCAGTTTCGGCCATCTCTACAATTTAGCCTTGTTAAGAATTGGGCGGCAATGGAGCGCGCATTCGCGCCCCGAGCACCTAACCCGGGATGGTTCCCGCCCTGATTTTTTATAATCACAACTCTTTTTTCCCCACCCTTTTGACCGGAAACACAATGAGACATCACACGCCATTTAATAAAATCATAATAATTTTTGTTAGATACGGAATGGTTCTTGGATCCCATATCTAGCACAACCAAAACTTTTACTAAATTACCCAATACTTGATTTGTGATATGTTTACACTCTCTTTTTAGTAACCTCTTTCAAGTTTGAAATCTGAATTTAAAAAAAAAGAACAAACTGGTTAAACTGAAAACCCTAATTCACATTCAACACACTAGACATTTTGCAAAACACTTCTTAGTCTGGAATACTAATGGGGTAAATGTTAACCCCGGGGGAGGCAAACCCGACCTGCCCCCTTTGCCATTCCTAGGTCATGTGCGCATTTAGTTCCAAAACCTTAGCACTTTTTGCAAATGAGTCTTAGACATTTAAATTATGGTGCGCACGAAAGTCCCAAAACGTTTTGTTCTTTGGTGCCACAAATCCTTTGGATGGAAATCATCCAAAACGGTAGTTAATTTTTAGTGCATTGTTAGGTTTTGTCACACAAATAAAATAATGTCCAACCAATTAAAAATATTGAATCAAATAAAATTAAAATTAAATAAGAATAATCTTCTAAATTATTGAAATTAAAACAAAAAAATATTTTCCCTAGAAAATAATATCAATATGCTAGTGCTACTTTAAATCTTTACGTTATAAACAAACAATATTACATTATTAAAGTTAAAATAAAAAATAGAATTATATTTAGTATGAGATGGGTTGTTTTCTTGTTTTAATTATTTGTTGGAAAATCTATATATTTATAATACTAACTAAGTGGTGGGTTAATTTTTCCCGCAAAAAACTGACATATTAAGGGAATTATGAATATGATGTCATGATGATGTCAGCATGATGCCTCATTTATTTTTTTTGTTTTTATTTTCGTTCACCTTAATAATAATCTATATATTTATAATACTAAATAAGTTGTAGGTTAATTTTTTCAGCCTAAAACTGACATCATAAGGGAATTAAGAATCTGATGTTATGATGATATCAGCCTGATGTTTCATTTATTTTTCTATTTTTATTTTTCTTCACCCTAATAATAATTTTTATATATTTATAATATTAACTAAGTGGTGGGTTAATTTTTTCCGCTTAAACTTAGCATCCTAAGGGAATTAAGAATCTGATATCATGATGATGTCAGCCTGATATCTCATTTATTTTTCTATTTTTATATTTCTTTCACCCTAATAATAATAATCGGATAATACTAACTAAGTGATAAGTTAATTTTTAAATTTTCTATATTAATTTTTAATAATCTATTTATTTGTTCACCTTAATTTTTTTTCTAAATTTTTAAAATTTTATTTATTGCATCTTTTAATTTTACACCGTTATTTTTAATCATCTCACAGTTGTTGAGGTGAAACTTTTGGCCTTTAAAGATGTTTTAGATTTATATTAATCAAGTAAATGTGTCAATCAAATTCTTATTTATCCCATTCCTTACGTTTAACTGTGTAAGTGCAACAATTAAATTCGTAATTATCTATTTCTTTTTATATTTGAATAATCAAAGTAACCTTTAAGCTGCTTAATCGGGTAAGTATACAAACAACTATATATATATATATATCTCACACATATTTGCCAGCAATCGATCACTTAACATAGAATATCAATTTTAGAAGCAGTTGCCTATATTTTTCTTTTAGTTAATTTTTAGTTCGAATAATCTGCTTGATGAACTTATATCACTTTTATTTTTTATTGTTTAATTAATTATTTGTTTTATTTTGTTTTAGAGATATATATGCGATTCTCGTGCTACACATGGGTAGATTATCTAGTATTTTACTTGAAGTAAATAAGTTGTACTTAATAAGTTCGTACCTAACAAGACGGTACACTATATGGTGTCTTTTGAATACCATGTTATGGTGTCTAAAGGATAGTGTGACAATACATGCCCTCAATATACCTAATAGTGTGTTGTCACATTATCCTTTGGACACCATAGAAGGACCGTAACAAGACCTTAAAGGTTAAGGTCAATTTGGATGATTTCCATTCAAAAAGACTTGTGGCACCAAGGAGCAAAATGTTTTAGGACTTTGACAGTAAAATTTAGACGTTTAGGACTAATTTGCACAAAACGTTTAGCAACATTGTGATAGGCAATAATTGATGACCATTGTTTTTTTAGGGTTAATTGTTGATTAAGTGGTCGGAAATTGACTCATCAGCAATTTGTCGACGTGGGTATAAATTACACGCTCATAAATTGAGTTTTTTTTTTTAAAGAAATGTAGAATTTATTCATAATACATATCAATCGAGTCATGTTGGGGTTTAAACCTCACATATGCCAAAGTAAAAACAAGATTAAACCAATTAAAATACATGAAATTACAAGAAATTGAGAACGTAACACAAAATGGAATAAACGGAACGTCAATTCCCCTTTCATCTCTCCTATCCGGCCTTTCCCGCCAGATTTCGGTTGCCGGCACCGCCCCCGGGTGTAGCGGTGGACCACAAAGGTCAGGGCTCAGATACCGCTCCACAAGACAACAAATTAAGCAAGAGTCAACATCTTGTCACCACTTACCGATCGATTCACGACGACACGACATGACACGACACGCCCGACACCCTAAAACGAAGTAGGGTAACGCTTTTTTAGTACAATCATCGTGGGCCTTCGAGCATCCGGCCCCAAGCCTACTTCCTTTAGATGACCCACTAAGTCACTTTTGAGTCAATCCGGTTGTCAATTGTAGAGCGTGTATAATATAATTCAGTCCAAGGCTTATAGCCTATAACAAAAGCGGATCTGAATTATTTCCCATCCTCGCCCGGCCCGAGTTTATTAGGTAGCAAAAAAACCTAACAAGTTATACAAAAAAAAAGACTTCAAGAAACGAAGGTACCTCATTCCAAATCATAGAACCTACAATTCTAAGGAGACATGTAGAAGTGACATTAATATGTGACATTCTTATATGGTACACATTTATTGAGTGATGATTATATGACTACTTTTTCATCATCCAATACAAGTGTGTCTCATAAGAATGTCACATAATAATATTTATTTTTCATGTCTCCCCATAATTTTTGCACGAGAAATAAATAATGTAGCAAATTCATGAGCCAGGAAATTCGTTGGCACTTTACAAATTTTACCGAGAAACCCCCGGTTTCCATGTATCATTGCCTTGCAATCTTGTATGATTACTCCAAAATCAGATTGATCCATCTTTCCCGAGTTTATGGAGTCGGCTACTAGTTTGGCATCCACTTCGAATATGATCTGCTGGAAATTCATTATTCCCACGAAAAGTATAGCTTCTCATAAACCCATTGCTTCAGCATCGTCTTTGAATGAGAACGCTCAAAACTCCCATTCGCATCTCTTTGGATCATTCCATAACTATTAACTTATCATCCATTATTTGGTTTTATCTATTCATTCTTTAAAAAACTTATAATGTATTCCAAAGTGGCATGAGAATTGTAGCATGATATAAGCTATAAAAATCGATGTTCGTCTATTTTACTACTATATTGAATTATGGCACATGAATCAAAGCATCTATACTGTATGCATGTATTTTCCCGTATATATATACATACAAATACACATGTACTGAATTGCTCTCCGAACCGATGTGAAATTCCTTTCGAGTATAGAAAGATTTGTTAGCCCGGTTGATACATTATTGTATAATTATTTCATTTTCTATGTAAATATTGTTTTCTTCTAACAAAGAAATTCAGATGTGAAATTCTTCTCGCTTTCCCCCCCAATTGAACTAATTGAAGTCAATGGTTCAAAATTGAAAAAGAGCAGAAGAACCCAGTTTTTAATTAAGATGAATATAAAAATGGGTGATCATCTTCTCTTATTTCAATGCAACAATATGGTTAAGAGCATCAACATTGATAATGTTAAAATTAATTATTCACACAAGTAAAAAGTAGAGTTTTTAGTAATTGTTAAAGAACACCTAAGTAAGTTAAATTTAACTATTAATTTGTGTTATATTAGTGATTCTAACTAAGAGTGTTAAATTTAATCATCAATTTAATAGTCAAAAGGCGAGTCAATCTCAATTTAATTAAAATAAAAAAATAATATCATATAAATTGTTAAGTTTATTGTTAACTTTAACAATAAAAATAACAAATTGTTAAATAAATACTTTTAGTAACTACTTTAACACCACTAATATAAGTTATTTTTTTAGTTATTAACTTTAACACTACCACTGTGGATGCTCTAAGAATCTTTTAAAAGATTAACTTGTTGGCCTTGAAAGTTGAAACCATTATTGGTTAAAAGGTATATAATGGAATATGATTTAATAAAAGTAGGAACACCTTGAAGGGTCTCCACACGAAATTCAAACACACCACCAATGAAAATTTCACAGCGAAGCACTAACAATAAAATCTATAAAAGTAAAAATGCAGATTATAAAAGTAAAACCTAAGACGTAAAGGTCCTATCTTTGATTCTCATGTATAAAAGTTTGTTTTACTGTCAAGACCTTTATAGTTTAGTAATATCTGCTTTGATTGTTTACACTCTTTGTAAATGGTTCGATTCTCATTCCCTCCAATTTTTTTGTATTGTATATTTAAAAAAAAAAAAAGAAAGAAGAAGAAGTTTGTTCTACTTATCGTGTAATTTTATTTCTTATTATTGTAAATTTCTTTACATTGTAATTAGTAAGACTTATTTTATATTATTATATATCTATATACATAATCGTGCTTTAAAAAAAAAAAGTAAAAATTATTTCTTAAAATGTCTAGATGACAATGCCGTAATAATTATAGAAGAGGTCCCCAATCTTGTAATAGAAGTTATAACATTTTTACCTACGGACTATTCCCCAATAATTCGAGTCATAGGCCGGTCCTAAGTTTACCCGTAGTAAGCCTTTTAACTAAAAGTTTAATTTAATGGGATCCTAGGCAAAAAAAAAAAAAAAAGAATTATATAACAAAAGTTTAGCTGTAAGATATATAGATGTTTAAGACATAATAAATAACAATTATATGAGTTGAACAAATGATTTTATTATACTTAACTATTTTTTTCATTAATTATATATATTCGAAATTTCAATATTTTATTTTGGGTCCTTTTTGAATGTTATGATTGGACACCCTAGACAACCGCTACAAATGCTGGTCTCATAATCATCATATATAAAATTCATCGTCCAAGAATTCAAACCTTATCATATTCTCGTTAACAAATGAACTGATGGTATTTTCAATTGATATAAGAATGAGAAAAAATTCAATTTTTTTCTGGTATACAATGACCAGTCATTTATACTTTTTCTAAAACCTTCAAAGTGTCGCGAGAAGGACTAAGAAATTTTAGGCACTAGAAGTATGATACCGTAACAACATCAAATAATGGTGTGTGCGTGTGCTACCAGTACATCAACCTGAAAATACATTAGTAGCTCATGGCACACTGTATTATTTGTCTATTCTTGTAACAACACTAGATATATAATGCTTAAAAAATTTTGAGAAGGTCAACCAGACAAAATTTACAATGAAGTTTTTCAAATGAGGTCAGGAGTGTATTCTTTTCCCATTATATTTTAGGTTTTCGATTATTAAAATTAATTATCTATTTACATCAACCCTCGAAAAGTAAGAAACTAGTAGCTTCACGCATCTTGAATCAATACCATCAGCAAGAGGCACCATCAAAATTGAAAGATTAAAAGCTCGATAAAAAATATATACAAATCCAAACCTACTTACCTAAAAGTAAAACCAATGATAATAAGTTAAAAATTTTCAAAAAAAAAAAAAAAGTTAAAGACCTTCACTACAATTTTTTCAAATTAAAGCATTTCGTGGGTGACGAAATGGTCTAAAGGAAAGAATCATAATTGCCATTTGCCCGCAATAAACCTCAACTTTGCGGAAAATTATTGCATTATTTACAAGTGTTCAAACAGTGGAATCGAAATGCGAGTTGGCCAATTCTCTGCTTACTTTGTGTGCATTTCATGTTGACTCACTCAATTCACTTTCTAATCCTCCGCGTAGCTTTTATTATTAGTTTAATATACAGTGGGACTTCCCTTTCTCTTTCGTTTCTCCTCTCTCTCTTTTTATGTTTTTCTTTGCGACTCATCGGAGTTGAAAATTTTCTGTGGGTTTTATTGATCCTTTTTTTTTTTTGCAGGTTTAAAGGTATATACTAGTCATCTGAAGATTCGATTCAAATTCCCGTAAGGGGGGTATATAATTGCAAAAAGCAATTATTGCTTTTGAATTGATCGGATTAAATCTTTTGAAATTTCTTGCTTTCCTGAAGAATCCAGATTCCGATTTTTCCGATTTTTTTTCCCTGGGTTGAATTTGCTATTGGGTTTTTGTGAATCTTTGATTTTCTGAAGTGGAGTTTTTGACTTTTTGAAAACGGTTCTAGTTTTGGGTACTTGATTTTAGGTCCAAATTAGAGTAGAATATCAAAGATTCTTGGCGGGATTTTATGAGTGAAATAAGAAGATATAGAGAAGAAGAAACAGGAGGAGAAGATGGCGAGAAGTATTAGAGAAAAAGAAGACATAGAGAGCTGGTCGAATTCGTCCACAATTAAAGATTCTTCAATCAGCCTGTTGAGGCTCATAACTTTTTTGATAATCTTTGTTGTGGGTGTAGTCATAGGACTATCTTCAAGTTCGCACATTGATCAATGGTACTTCACATTTCAAACCGAGCAGAATAGTTTAGATAATGATGCTGCACAGCAAATGGTGGCAAATTGCGAAAAAGACGATTGTTTGGGCATGAAGAGTTTCATCAGGCCAAAGAATTTGAGCCACAGTTTGACAGATGATGAGTTGTTTTGGAGGGCTTCATTGGTTCCACAAAAAGAAGAATTTCCATTTACTAGAGTGCCACGGGTGGCATTCATGTTCCTGACCCGAGGGCAATTGCCAATGTTGCCATTGTGGGAGAGGTTCTTCAAGGGCCAGAACAAGGAGAAGTACTCGATCTATGTGCATGCTCTTCCTGGATTCGAGCTCAATGTGACCAGCGACTCTGTCTTTTACAGACGCCAGATCCCAAGCGAGGTATGATCTTTTTTCCTTGTGAGTTATGTTGATGATGATATCTCATGCTTCACTTGTGATTCTCGTGGAAAGACTTGTCTTTTTCTGCTGGGTATGATAATCATGCTGATCACTCTTTGGTTGCCATAGTAGGCTCATGTGTAAGGTATGAAGTATATGAATAACAACAATGACTCGCGCTTGGAGATAAAATATGCATTAGCTTTTGTTCGTCTTTTTGTTCCTTTATGATAATATAAGCTGTCTAAATGAATGAATGAGATTTTCTTGAGAAATAAAGGGCTGGAGGAGATAATAGCATTGGGTTTACTCCCATGGGTGAATTTTAGTTGGCAACCTCATCAAGGGAAAGATGGAACAGGATATTGACTTTAGTTATTGAGCTTGATCGAATTGTTTGTCATTTTATAGTCAAACTAAGGTCTGAACTTCTGCTTCTTTTCTCCCTCTGCACTTGTTCAAATAGAAGTGACACCGAGTGATAATTGTCTAGTTTGAAAAATAGTCAAACCTGGCTCATGTCTGGTAGCATAGGATGCTTGGCAAGTGAGGAAGAATTTAAACCTTCAAAGATGAGAGGTAAATTATTGGAACTAACTGTCAAGCTCTAGTCTGTTCGTGGGTAAAGGAAGGGAACGATCAATTTCCAGCTTCTTTTTGAACAAGTAGAGCAAATGGAAGGGAGGCTTCAATCATTGTATCGATCATTTGCACAATATATGCTCCTTCCTGAGCATTCCGCCTAATAAGTGACCATTCCTTCCCCTATCCACTCAGAACTAACTGTTCATACCCTTGCATCCTCTCCTGGTATCCTTCCAGATTATAACCTTTTCTATTGATCGCTACAAGTATTTATATTGCACCAGATAACCAATACCAAACATCTTGATCATATCAAAATTTAGAGCACCTGCTAATTATGGTTCAGCATGATTTGATGCTCTAAAGAATCAGTTCATCTGCTCTGTTTAGTGTATCATATCATTGGTCATGGACTTGGGCCTTGACTACTTATATTTCTTCTGCACAAGTCATGATTTTCAAAAGAGATTTCTTGATGTGATATGAAGCAAGCTGTGGGACCTATACAGAACATTTTTCGGAACAAATATTGCTAGTGTATTAAGCAAAACTGATTCCCGTGTAGGTTTAACTAAAGATGCATCAGATTTTCAACTTCGGCTGCCTGATTTATGGACACTGAATAGTGTTTGCATGCAGTTCTTGAAATGTTTTCACTTTGCAGTGGGGTGGTGTACCATGTATTCTTAGATTCAAGCAGGTACTGATAACATGCCCTTTCAACGATATGACTAATTCAATCTAGCTATGGAGTTGGAAGTTGTGATAGTGAAGAGGAGAATATCTCAGTTTTAAGTTCCTTCTGTCTTTTTTATGCGTCGTTCAATTTAGTCCAAGTCCGCTTGTTTTAAGACTTGAAAAACTACATCTTCATCTTCTTAGTGAACCCTTCAGGAAAAAAGAAAAAATTTATCATAACTTGCTAAATTTGACGAATTTGTTTAATCTTTCATACTGTGTTTTATAGTTCGAGGGGCAAGGTCCATATATATAATAATAAAGCCTAGCCTCAGCAGCTCTGTTGTCCATTAGTATAGCTTTGTCATCCTTCATGTATGTTATAATTAGTTTGGAAAGTAATATATCTTTTCATTCCAATTGCTGATCTGGAAACAATTTTCACTTTGCAGCACGTCGAATGGGGATCAGTGTCGCTGGTTGATGCAGAGAAGCGGCTATTAGCCAATGCTCTTCTTGACTTCTCGAACGATCGATTTGTTCTTCTGTCAGAGAGCTGCATCCCTATTTACAGTTTCCCTACGGTCTACAAATATCTGATTGGATCCAGCCATAGTTTTGTCGAGTCATACGACGACCCTTCTCGTCATGGGCGTGGTCGCTACAGCCGGCGCATGCTACCCTATATAAGACTTGCTGATTGGAGGAAAGGCTCTCAGTGGTTCGAGCTTAACCGTACTCTGGCGATCAAAATAGTATCAGACACCAAATACTACACCCTCTTCAAGAAGTACTGCAGGCCATCATGCTATCCCGACGAGCACTTCATCCCAACCTATTTGAGATTGTTATATGCTTCAGCTAGTGCGAACCGCACAGTGACTTACGTTGATTGGTCTCAAGGAGGGCCACACCCGGCTACCTTCAGTGCTTCTAACATAACAGAAGACTTCATGCAGTCAATTAGGAAAAACGGCACATTGTGTTCTTACAACTCAGGCACCACACCTATATGTTATCTCTTTGCCAGAAAATTCGACCCCGGTGCTTTGCAGCCATTAATGAACCTCACATCGAAAGTGATGGGATTTTAAACGCTTATATTTTTGCAAAAATGAGGGTAATATTTTCCCACCCTTTTTTCTTGCCATTGCTAGAGTTATGATAGAGCTCAAAGTTTTAACAATTTTGTTTAGCAGAATGTATAGAACATCAGATTCCAATATATGTACAAGTAATTCAGCTTGTTAAGCACTCAGAAGTCACATGACTCACATCTTAGCCTCAACCAGTGCCGCCGTACAAGTTAAATTTGGTTAAGCCAATTACATCTACATATTTTGTGAAACCCACTAATTATACTACACATATATCTCTATTATTTAATTCCACTCATCCTCTCATTTATTTCACGTAAAAATATGTTTTTATATAAATGCAAACATGCACACCTTCACAACAAACAAACTGATGTTATGAAGGCATCCAAACTATAATGGCCGAAGAAGGAGACTTTCAGTGCAATTTCCAATTTCCTGCTTCTTCTCCCCTCTGTCTCTCCCCCTCATCTCCCGATCTCATCCCCTTTTTGTGTGCGCCCGTATTTTATCTGTTCAATCTACTTGAAAATTGAAATCTTGAGGCTTTTGCGGAGTTTATTGGGTTTCTCTGGACATGGGGACATTTACAACCATTGACAAGATATTCACGGATCCTTATCTGAAAAACTTTCATACAACCGTTATATCATCCTACATAGTACAACTGTTTAATTATATATAGTGGCTTGTGTTTAAAAAAGTCCAACTCATCTTGGATGTAAATGCATTAACTTTGACCACATGCTTAATTGTTTTTCATCCTCTCTGAAGTTACCACTATCGAGAATATTTTTCTCTCTCCTTATAGTGCAATTCAGCTTAGGAAAGTTCAAGGGAAGAGAGCGAGAGGGTTTGTGTGCTGGTTAAAGAATGTGGTCTTTGGGCTTCTGAGTGGGTCAAACCTATTGCTTTCTATCGGAATTCTAACGTTGTCGTTCATCGGAACTCTGCATGTTTTGAGCTATGATTTGAAAGATAACAAGTTGGAAGGGTCGATCAGATTAGAGAAGAATGACTTTATCATGGTTAATTTTTATCGATTCAGATCAGGTGGTTATTTTCTATTGACAGTCGAGATCGGAAGACGAAGCTCGATCTTATTCAAAAGAAACACTTCTTTGTCATGTGATGCTTCCAGGATATCGTGCTAACATCATTTTGTGAAGATGACAATATTAACTCCTGAGCTTCCAGTTTATTAGAATATATGTGTAATTTTCTTGTGACCTCCGAACTTTTGAAGTGTTAATGCATGATTAATTAAATTATTAAATTAAACTTAATTTTTTTTATTACTGTGAGCTGGACGTTCTTTTTCTTCATTTTGAGTTATTAAATGCAAATTTTATTAGATATATTTATAATATAGTGAATTTTTTTAGTTACGTTTATATTTTATATGACATCATATTACTTTTGTATGCAATCCTGAACTTTTTTATATATGTGTACTTGTTATTTTCGGGTTGACTAAAGAATGGTTATATGCAAACATATTATTTGTATTTTGAACCTTTGAGGGGGCAAGAATTACCAAATAAAAAGTTTATTTTTATATTGACATATTATTAATCAGAGTTTTTGTAAAATCTAAGTAACTGTGCTTACCCCAAAAACTTTTTAAATGTTATATAGAGAAAAAAAATACGAATAAATCTTAAGTCAAATAAAAAAAAATTTCGTTACAGCCCGTGTTTAAAAAATTTTCTGAATCTGCCCCTACAAGTTACTCTAAGATTCTGTGACAACACATGGAGGCTCTTGCTCACTCAAGGGTGAAGCTTGGAATTATGTTTTTAACGTTAAGTTGATACCTTGTTAAAAGTTTACGTTTTCTAAAATCTTGCTTCTAAAGTAGCCATCCATGCAATTGAAGTACGGTTCAACCTCCTTGGTCAAACTAATGATATTTAAAATGGGCACTCTTATGGGGTATTAGAGCAGAAGAATCCAAGGAGCGCGGAAGACAATTGGGAATAACCTTACACAAGATAAATAAATGATTACTCTTTTGCAATTAGGTTCACCTTTCTTTTTCTCTTTACAGGAATATTTTCACCCTTTTTATTCTCATTGTTGGGTATTTATTTACTACCTAATAAACTCGGGTAATGATGGTAAAGTCGGATAGGATTGATTGATTGGAAAATATTATAGTGTCAAATGTATCGCCCAAAATCAATGTCAGACCAAGAATATGTGTCTAGTTGAAGCAACTTATTTTTAGTTGCTCAAAAGACTTGCCCAAATATGACCTTGAACATATTGTTGGCAATTAGACAAAATTTATTCATTTCCCTTATTGGTTTCTGATCATGGGTTATTTGGAGAAATGGAAAGATGCAATCTAATTGATATCTTTCCTTTGTCGGACTATCATTCATTTCCCTATGCTCAACCCCAGTGGGACTGAGTCAAGGTGCCTGATTTTATAGAGCATGATTTCCTAGGTAACTTTTGATACATGCTAAATGATACTATAATTTAGACTTTTTGTTTTCGAACCTTAATATTTTGCATTTTGTTTTTGGCTTCTGGCTCATATGGCACCATTGTTGTGTGTGAGAGTAGATTAGAAGGTCAAACTTATGCACTAAAGAATATTTCTATGAGGAATAATGAAAAATCTTCCTTCAAAATTCTAAGGTATGCATACATGATTTTATTGTTTGTTGCACGTTTATTTAGTTTTACATAGTTTTTGAGTACATTGGTTTCTATTAATTCTACATTGAGGCTAAGATCATGGCTTCAATAGGCAACCATCTGTATATCATTAGATACCATCAGGTTTTTCCTTGTAACTTATTATGTTTCTTTTTTTTTTTCACGTTTCTAATTATTTTCTTTGATATTAGTCTTGGGTTGAGCAGGCATATGTGGGTAGGTACTGTGCTGAGGGAGTTCATTAGGAAAATCCACTAATGGTCTAGTCTCGCCATGCTTGTATATCCTGGTGGAGCATTGCCTGCGGTGAGTTTCATTAGTTCTTCTTTTTTGGCAGCAATGGATTCACAGATTTGAATAATTTGAATGTTTAATTTTTTCAAGGTCATTGGCAAGACGTTTGGAACATGGAGATTGAATGGTTTACACAACCTGTGATGGCTACTATGGAACTAGACGGAGTGGGAATTGCTCACATGGGAATGCTAAAGTTTTGGATTTTGGGGAGGGTGAGATTTTAGATACCAATTTGTACTTGAAAGAGAATTGTCCTTTGAAAGTCTTCCCTAAGATTAAGTTTTATTTAACTTTTCGGTATTAATCTTTATATGTATTTTTTATGGTATAGCACTTTGGCCGGGGATTCTAAAGTTGATATTTGTGAAGATGAACGAGGTATTACCACAGCGGTATGTCATGCACATATTGTCTCCTACGTCTACCAAACGACAATAATGGCAAGAAAGAACACAATAAAGCACTTGAGAAAGTTTAACGTACACTCAAGGAGAGCTAAGTTCGTTACAAATGAGGCAACAAGACCCCAATTTATACTCCGACTTCCTTGGAATGGACAATGGAAATCAATTTGATCCGACGACTATTATCGACTCCTTAGAATTCCCTACCTGCTTATTTACGAGATATTTACACTGGAACGTTCTAGATTCCGCCTCCAGAAACATCCACGTCTTCTAGCCCATATATTGCTAGAATGTTCCACACAGTTTTGGCACACTCTATGATGGACATCCCTAGAATCGTCTAACATCCTGACCGGTCAGCAAGCCCTTTGTCCAGAGACTTCCGCTAATGCCCTATCCGGGAACCCTCCCGAACGCACCCCTAAAGCAAGTCCCTCATGCTTCCGCAACGTAAATAAGAGGGGAAAAAACATAGAGAAATTTCTAACAAACCTTGAATTTGCAAAATGCTCAATGTCTATCATTCGATCTTGTAGCAATATCAATGCTTTTTATTCAACCAACACCACGTACCCAACGAACAGCTGGTAAGTTCTCACGCATTAGCTGGTGATTGATTAACTTCATCATCAAAGTCCGGAAGGCGTAGCCAACTGGGCTGTCCGCCAATTGACCCAAAAAATTTTTTTAATAATGATATACTTTCATATTAGTTCACTAATTAATTGATTAGTTGTGTATTAACAAGAAAGATAAAATTGTCAATTAAGACATTTAAATAATTTGAGTTTTAAATATTTTAGAGTTAAAATTGTAAACTTATTAACTAATTGGTAAACCAACAGGAAAGTGTATCATTACTCAAACATTTTTCCCCTTAAAATTTAAATTATATAAAGTGTTTAACCGTATGCTGTCAAGCCTAGCCTTACAATGAAGCCCGACTTCACCACTCCCACTGACAGAAAACCAAAGTAGCACCAATGTCGTTGCATTTTTGGACCACATCATCAAAGTATCTCCGCTCTTGTATTTTCGGCAAAGAGCATGGACATCCTTCAAAAGTTTTCAGCGATTCGCTGATACAACATTCAGTAATTAATTTTATTTATTTATTATATTTATTGAGGGAAAGTAATTAATGTTAATTTAGGTTTAAAAAAATAATGTTTATTTAAGTGTAGGTAACCAAACAATTCCAAGCCTACGTACAAGAACTCACATCAAAATAAACAGAAAAATAAAACAAAGGCAAATAAACTAAAAAAGAAAAGCTCCTAAAGCTAGTTTAGGATAACTTATTATGTTGCTTCCGTTAGAAGACCTTTTGTGCAGGATAAATAAATATATATAAATATACAAAATCATTAAACCGTGTTACGGTTATGCAATGCTCGGCATTTTTAAATATCTATATATATATATATATATTACAATTACCACAATAAGAATGAGTAGAGTTATTAATTTATATGTAATGAACGCAAAAAATAAAAAAGCCGAAAATCCTTGTTCTTGGAATTTTGATATAAATGCTATTGGAGTGAATATAAATTTCATAAATTTAACATGTATTATTGCGTCAAAGCACTCCTATTTCTTGTCTATAAATCCCCATCGAACAAAACTCTACAAAAAGTATTTGGTGTAAACATTTTCATGTTCATCACATTGAATTGGCTGCTGAAACTCTTGGAAAACAAGAAAAATCCCAATGGACCTGCTTCAAAACCTTGCAAGAAAAGGAAAAAAAGGAGAAAAAAAAAAAAAAGAAAAGAAAAGAAAGGGAGCCTTTAGACGTTCACGGCCACAACACCAAATCCCATGAGTTTCTTTCTCTCATATCTTTTCTTCGACTTAAGCCATCTTTGTTGCATATCTTTTCTTCTTAACTTAACCTCACTGGAATCGACCTCTATGGCACGTGTAGGAACATTGTAGTTATTTTTTTTTACCAAACATGATTTCTTGGATATGCACCCTGAAAGAGTACAGAAACCCTTCACAGATGGGGAAAAAGGAAAAGAAATAACCAGAAAAATGACAAACGAAAAATTAAGGATTGCACAGTTGAGATATCGAATCATATCTAATCAAGCTATTTTTGAACTAAGGAGGTAGAACATTTTCTTAAAGCAAATGTATGGAAACTTACTCGATGGAAACTAGCACGTTAGTGAGGTAGTCATTGCCTTAATGGAGACGAATGGCTATTTCCATCGTCCATTCCTAATACAAAAAAATCAATATATATTTTTTTAAAAAGCTATGCTTTCATCAGAAACTCTTCGCATTATTTGAGGTTATACCAAGAACCAAAGAGCAGAAATGTTTTCTTTGCTCTAAACTTGATAGAAATAGAGCAAATACTAAACACACCTAACAGAGGACACCATCTAAATTTACCACTTCATATGCTAAGATATAAAATAGGAAGATTGTTAAGAGAGAGCACAAAATGATAATCAGAAAAATATATGAGAAATTTGGATCTGCTTGCAGTGATATTAATTCACGTGAAGTTATCTGATGGTAGATGTATCACTAATTTTAACCTGCATAAGGTTTCACTTAAATTTAAAATATTCCAAAGTTTCAGCTTCTCCGATTTACTTGGGCTAGACAATGAATCTCTCCATCCTTAATTGAAGTTTATTTTAGAAGCTAAAATATTTATTATTTAAATTAAATTTAATTCAAAAATGAAGGAAAAAAATGGATCAAAGTGAACTATTAGAGGCCTAATTGAATCAGACGGAGAATTTGTGGGACTAAGTTGAATAAATAAATTGGATTAATGGTGAAAAGTTGAGAGTAGTTTGTACAAAATTGATCTCCTCCGACACGGGTGGCGGGATATCCCCCAACCCGGCTTACATGGGGGGCTGTTATTGGCCAGTGGCTGGCCAATAACAGCCCCTCACCACTAGCCAACAACAGCCCTCATATAAGTCAGGTGGCGAGACGTATGGGAGGAGAACCGGACTCGCAGTTTGTAGATATGTTCAAAGGACGGTGGATTCACCCATTTTAGTTCCTCCATGTTAGTAATTGGAAGGCTAATCGACATTATTTGCCCAACTTTCATGCTATTGCATTTTTTGTCCCTAACCTCTAAAACCCGACACTTTTACCCTAAACAACGGTAAAAACCTCTTTTTTTTTTACTCTCTTCTTTTTGCTATCTACCCCTTTTTATTTTACCTAAAAAAAACTATATAATACCCATCTAGTAGTTACTAACCAAAATAAAAGCTAGTAAACAAAAAACAAATAAAAACACAACAATATTATAGTATAAAATTACATCCAAATGAAACTCAATACAAAATAAATATACAAACTATCAATAATGTTGGAAAATCTTACACAATATGCACCAAATACAAGGTCATGTATATTTTTGGTGCGGTTGGAGAGTATGATGAATTGGCGGATCCCAAGCGTGATATTCATAACCTTGGCCACGTTCTTGCCGGCCTCCTGCGTTTTTTAGATGTAGAATATATAGAAATGGAACGGGAACTTGAGCTTCCGAACACTTGTTAAGATATGACTAAATACATTATACAGTAGTGGAGAAGAGAGAGAGAGAGAATTGATATAAATAGACATTGTTTATAGATATTGTCTACATCTAATTGGAGCTAACAATGTCTACTTTTTTTATTGCGACATCGCTTTTTTTTAAATGATGTAACAGAAATATTTCTTCAATAGACATTTCATCGGATATGCTCTTAGTAGTACGGTGTCTTCCGATCTCGTTGCACGTCCAACAGCTTCCCAAATCTTGCAATCATTGTTACCGAATTATTAGTCGTGGTGAGCACTAATATCATGGATGCAAAAGAATCATTATCTAATTATTATTATTATTATGCTTTTACCTCATCAGTTTGTATACCACATGGCTATATTAATGGTTTTTCTGGATTCTTGAACTAATTTGCGTAGTAAAATTTAATATTGAAACTCAGTGATTTTATAGAGAGGTGACCTCTCTTTTTATGGAGAGATCATGCACATATGGTCTTTTGTTACTGGAGAATCAGTAAGCAGATTCCCTTTATTCTCCAATAACAAGAGGCCATATATGCGTGATCTCTCCCTAAGGAAAGATGTCACATCTTTTTAACATTTTTCATTAGAAGAGGGGGATGGGTGGACAAAATAAATAATAAAATTAAAAGTTTATAGTAACGCGCATATTGGACTAGTACTAGTATACTACACAAAATTACACAATGAAGAAATTTTGTTCAATAGTTTCAATAGAAAAATTCTAAGAAGAGGTGACATCGTGACCTCTTCCAACCCCACCCCCTTTTTTAATATTTTATGGGAGCACATGCAGCCTGAGTTTTTCTAAGAAAACAGGACAGGAACTAGTTCTGCATAGGTGTCTTACTGACTGGATAAATAAATGGGCCCGCCACCCACAAAACCCCAAAATCCCTACTTTCCAGAAAACAAACGCGTCTGGTCTTTTAAGGATAATGGGTACACTGTTCCTCACCTTGTATCTTAATGATAGTTATAATATTATATCTCTAGTTAATTTTACAAGTCGTCTTCAACCTTTGAGTTAAGTCTCGATTTCATTTTCAATCATTATTAAGACATAGTACAGTTCTCAATCTTTGAAAAATATGCACAAATCGTCCATATTTATACTATTTCGTGAAATTTTTAACAAAATTTAAATGACGCTTACACTCTTAAATATTTTAATTTAAAAAAAAAGATTTAAAAATAATAAAAAAACTAAAAAACCAACCCACCCCATCCCCACCTACCATCCCATCCCAAGTCTCTCTCCTCCCCCGCAATTCCGATCACCGGAAAGGGGGGTGAATCCCTCTAATGGGGGATTCATCCTCCATTTGTGCTGCCATTCTGGTAGCATTTACAATCATAAATGGGGGGGGGTGAATTTTCCCGTTTCAAATAGCATCGAAATAAGGGGGGATTCACTCCCATTTGTGCTGCCAGAAAACAGCAGCACAAACACTGTCGGAAATGACAGCGATTTCGCTGTCATTTCCAGCAACGTTTGTGTTGCTAAATGAAGGGTGAATCCCTCCCATTTTACTGCCGAGAATGACAGCAAAATGAAGCGAGGAGGAGGGATTCACCCCTTTGTGCTGTCATTCTGGCAACACAAATGCTGTCAGTGATTTCGCTGCCATTTCTGACAGCATTTAAACTAACACTGCTGGAAATAGCAGCACAAATGGTAGGATTCACCCTTTATTTATGGCCAACGGAGGGGGAGGGGGAGGGGTGGGTTGGTATTTAATTTTTTTATTATTTTTAAATTTTTTTTAAAAAAATTTAAAAGTTTCAGAGGTATAATCGTTTTTTTATTAAAAATTTTGTGAAATAGTATAAAAAGTAATGACTTATGCGTATTTTTCAAAGGTTGTAGGCTGTAGTGTGTCTTAACAAACATTGGAGACGAAATTAAGGCTCAAAAGTTGGGGACGATTTGTGAAATTAACCCTATTATCTCTATAGGGTTAATTTCACATATCATTCACAAACTTTAGTGTTAGTATCAGTTGGGTCTCCAACTTTTTTTATTAACTCGCCGAATCCCCAACATTTCATTAAGCTGCACAAAAGGTCCCTTTGACACTTTCTGTCAACTTTTCTATTATATCATTAATCGAATTACCATTATACCATTTATCTTTTTTAAATTAAAAATAAAATATTTTAAAATATAAAAAAATAATATAAAATAAAATAAAAATTAAAAAAAAAGGGTGGTCACCCCCAACTGGCTACTTGAAATGGCCACCAACTACTGCCTTTTTGGTTTGCTGCCATTTTCGTTAACCAATGACTACTAGAAACGGCAGCCAAGACCCCCTCCCCCTGTGAGTTGCCATTTCCGACAGCTCACTAGGAAATCTCCCCATATTTTGACTACTATTGCTAGCAAAGGCAGCTCACGGGGGATCTCCCCCCATTGACTGCCGGAAATGACAGCAATTGGCTGCCATTTCTGGTAGCCAGTTAGGAGGTGACCACCCCCCATTTTTCCTTTTCTTTTTTTTTTTAAATTTTTATTTTATATTATTTTTTCATATTTTAAAACATTTTGTTTTTAGTTTAAAAAATATAAGAGATATAGTGATAATTCGATCGATGATTTAATGGAAAAGTTGATCGAAAGTGTCAAAAGGACCTTTTGTGCAGTTTAATAAAAGGTTGAAGACTCAGCACGTTGAAAAAAAGAATAGAGATCCAATCGATACTAACACTAAAGGTTAGGGACGATATGTGAAATTAACCCTATCTCTATATAATGTAACTGTGTTTTCCACAAACCACTAGAGCAGGCTAACTTCCGGGCGGAGTTAGGGTGGGGGGGGGGGTAAAGGTACCTAGCTTTGCACAACCCTTTGGCCAACCTTAAATCCTGAAACCACCGTGAATGCAACTCGAAAATCACAGTCTGCCGCCACGAAAACTTCGTCAGTAATGCTCTCCATGTAAAATGCAGAATATCTGGAATTTCTTTTCACTTGAAATATGCTCACTTCTTGA
>CAVNYN010285378.1:0-51740 GCA_963692815.1 Nyctanthes arbor-tristis | reverse complement strand
AAAAAGAGTAGTTGGAAATTGAAAGAAGCTTGGGACAAGAAGAACACAAGAGTTTCAGAAGGTAAGTATTAATTTTTTTTAAGCTTTAATTTATATAAGTTGAAGATGAAATTTTCAATTAAGGCTTACGAAATTCTTGTGAATTAATTGAAGTTGTTGGATTAATTGTAAGAAGGAAAGCCATATCTTTAATTAGAATTAGAAGGGGAAAAAAACAAAAAAACAAAAAACAAAAAGTTGAAGGCAGATTCTGTTAATGGGAATTATAGCAACCCATTTTACAAATTAATCATTTGACATTTCCTTAATAAAAGGCTTAAAACAAAAACAAAGGAGGCAATACGAAAAGGGAAAGAAACAGATGCTGCATTCTTGCGGGAGGAAAAAAAAGGAAATAGAAATAAAAGTTTGAGGAATCTTGGGAAGTACAACAATCAAACACAAGTTTACTTATCTTTAAGCTTTATTTTATGTAAGTTAAGATGGAAATTATGTATAAAGTTTATGGGAATTTTTATGGATACGCATGCTAGCTTGTAATTTTGTTTACTATGAATTTAATGGCATGAAATTATTATTTAGCTATGAGATTTGAGACTCAAGATGTTAGGGTAATGAGAGTTGGCTAGTGTATAGATGAAGATTTAAATAGAGGAATTAAAGCTGAAAATTTTTATTTAAGTTGATGTTGTGACTTTACGGACATGGTAAATTAGAAAATGTAATGAAGTCGAGAATAAATGCAAGAAATGGAAAATTTCATATTTAGTAGAAAAGGTGGGAATTTTGTTTAAAGACTAAGAATTAGTGTTTAAGAATTGAGAGTTAGTGTTGTTATATTTGGTGGAATCTAAGATTTTAAAGTGTGATCTATGCAATTTCTAGTATGAAGTAAGTCTCTAGAATAATTATATAAAGTGGACAAATATAAATTTATTTGAGAAATGAAGAATTATTGAAGATTTAAAGGAGCATAGGACTTGTAACCAAGAAGGGAATTAATTAAGTGGATTTAGCCCTCTTTATTCTTAGCTCATGAAAGAAGGTTAGAATATTAAGGTGATTGTTAAAGATTGGTTAACTATATAAAGGTAAGGATTAACTAGTATGATTGTCACTTTAAGGAAGGGGAACTTAGAAAGATATGGATTCAATTTCCAATTTTAAGTAAGGAGGAGAATTTATTGAACTATAAAGTGTTGAATATAAATACCAAGCGAACATCTTACCCAATATTTGGAATTATGATATAAATGACAATAACTATTGTTGGAATGAAAGGTATTAAATCTTATTGATATTTTAAAGATGTGATAAAATGGTAATGGAGAGAATAACTGACTTCAAGAGCAATTACATTATGCGGGCAGCTTTATTTAGTTAAAGAAATTATGGAATTGTCATGAATTCAAAGGAAAGAAATGGAATATGACTTAAAGAGTAAACATGTGTTAATCTAGAGGATTAATGAAGTATGTGGTGAACAACTAAGTAAATTAGGACGTGGAATAAGTGAATAGAGAAAAAGGGGAAAATGAATAAATGGAATGATTTGAAAGTTATGAAAATAGAATAATTCGGACAAAAAGATTTTTATGAGAAAAGGAATTAAAATTTGAGTCTTCATGTTATATTACAGGAAACATGAAAGGATGCTACATGTACATTGCTATATAGCCAGTGAGTGGAGCTTTGCTCTTCTTTTCTTCTTAAATGAGAATATATTATGCTTTGAATTCACATGAACTTGCAAACGTTTATGATGATGAACGTATTTCCCTGAAATTTCAAAAAGTTGGTACTTCTTGGAAAAGTTATGTGAATTTTCTTTAGAAAAGCTTATGTGGAGTTTTATACAAACATGATGCCCATGATTTCAGAGAAAGTGTTGAAAATGAAATGTGGTTTATGATGCTTCATAATTTTTAAAGAAATGTTGATTTGAAACATGATTTATGATGTATGAAAACCCCAAATATGTGTCTAATATTATGATATGCGGCCTACGGGCGAAGGAGCCTATATGGCTCAAGCTGACCAAATGGTATGCCGCTTACGGGTGAAGGGGCCTATGGCTCAAACCGAGTATATGATACGCCGCCTAGGGGAAGGGGCCTATGTGCTAGCTATTGCTCAAGTTGTTTGTTGTGCCGCCTAGGGCGAAGGGGTCATAAGGTATCTATGGGCCAAGCTGATGTCTACGCGTGTATGACTTGATATTATGATCATGAGATGTTGGATACTCTTTGGGGAAAATTTTATGATGATTTTGAAAAGAAATGATTTTTATGATACTTACGAGTATGGAAACGTTTCTATAAATATTTTGATGTGAGATGAATTCAAGTTAATGAATTTTATAATAATTATAAAGTGAAATGATGTTCATGATGTTTTCTAACATGTGATGATTCCATAAAGTTTGATGTTATGCTAGATTTATATTAAAAGTCATGAAATTCCCAAATAAGCTTGAACATTTTATTCAAGATGTTGCAAAGGTTACATTTCAACTTTCGAAAGCATGTATATTTATAAAACTCCACTCACTGGGCTTATTAGCTCAGATGTTTCTAAATGATTTTCCTTCCAGATAGCAATTGAAATTTGGGCAACACATCTTGGTCTAGCCTGATATTTCAAGAATTTAGCCACCCCCTAATGTGTTATTGAAATGGAAAGGTTATGGGTTTTGTTATTACTATAAATTATGAAGTTTACATGGTTAAGGTTACTATTACATATTGGGAATCTGTGTGAATGATAATTGGGTTAGTATATTTACTCATATAGCAAGTATGATTTCTTGAAATGATGACAATTATTATATTGTGAAGTGTATTTGGGTTGATGTTGGTTGTTATGCAGGTTGGTTTTGTTAATAAAATAAGGGATATGCTGTCGAAATTTTTCTAGGATAATTAGTATGTTCATGAGCCTTGACGGTGAATTCTAGCTTCTAGTTGGAATTTATCGTCAGCGTACGTCAAACTTCTAGTAAGTTAGAGATACTGGGAATAGGGCGTGTCACACTCTCTGGTCAAATTTACAATAGCCATGTCGTTCACTCTGGTCACGCACCACCTCTGTTGCTCCTATCGCCGAACGCAGCTGACCATCGGAAAGCCCTTGTTGCTAGCAGTCTTGATATGGTCTCCAAACATCCAAAGCCTTCTGGATCTAAAAGTTATGGGTTGTTGAAGTGGCGGGTTTCACCCATTCCCTGCGAGCCGCCGTTTCTCCTGTTGTTTGCCTTCTTCGGTTGATTTCTTGCACCCAGATTGCCACCGAGGCTCTGATACCAATTGTTGGGGTTTACTTTCCGCAAACATAAAGTAAAAATAAGATAAAACCAATAAAACTATATGAAATTACAAGAAATCAACAATGTAAGATAAAGCGTAATAAACGGAACGACAACTCCCCTTTCGTCTTTCCTATCCGTCCGTTCCCACTGGATTCCAGTGGTCGGTGCTGCCTCAGGCGGCGGTAGTCGTGGACCACAAAGGTCAGGGCTTAGGTACCGCTCCACAAGACAACAGAATAAGAGTCGACGTCTTGTCACCACTTATCATTTTATGTACGACCCCCTAAAACAAATTAAGGTAACGTTTTTTATAGTGCAATTGGTCTTTTATAAGCAACATCCTAAAATAATTAATAATATGAGTGCTAGAGCTATCAACTTCCTCCCTAGCTAGGTTTCTTCAAACTTTCCTCAGTTGGTCTTTTCCAGTAATCAAAATACAGACTTTTATAGATCGGAAGAGCGTCGTGTAGGTCTACGTATGTTGCAAAATATCCTGCTTTTTGATCCATTACATTATTAGTTTAAGATCAATGGTTATATGTATTTTACCTTTTCATCTTTTTATCATTCATTGTGTCATATAACGTGGTCAGAAAAATTGCAACATGTCCCATTCAACTCTGATAACGTAGGTTCTCAATATAGCAATGGCTAATTTGTGGTTAAAAAAGAGAGTCGTAGCATCTCTCCTTCCTTACTAGTATTCTACATTCAAATGGCATGTGAAGTTACTATATACTCTGCGTCAGCTCATTATTTAACAAATGATTGTCACTTCTTGGACGGACATGAAAACACTATCAGGCAAAGATAAAATGCATACCCAGATTTGAACTTCATGCTATCAACAATCACTATCACGAAGCCTTTTAGTTAACTTCACTTTTGTGTATTCTTATATATCCGATTCTGAGAAAATGCATAACTAGAGATGAACTACATGTTCTTTTTCCAGCACCACTATGTCAATGTATTGGACATGACATGAACAATTCTTTAATCTTCAAAGTAAACCTGGCAGTTAGAAAAAGCAAGTTGTTTTCAACCAAACTCCTACATACAACACAAACACATTTTCTTCATCCTCCATCAATTTCTCAATACAAGCAAGTGGAAACAAAGGAGTTTCCAAGCGTCACCTATAACGTTTCTAAGTTTTCTTAGAACTCTTATGGCATATATATTTCTTTGCAGAAATAACCCACTTTGGTCTCAACAAATTTCCGCATCAAGCGACATCCTAGAATAGTTAATATAATATGAGTGCTAGAGCTATCAACTCACTCCCTAGCTAGGTTTCTTGAAACTTTCCTCACTTGGTCTTTACCAGTAATCAAAATACAGACTTTTATCGTCTCTTCTCTCTAGTGTGTTCTACGTATGTTGCAAAATATCCCGCTTTTTGATCCATTACATTATTACTTTTAGATCAACGGTTATATGTAATTTACCATTTCATCTTTTTATCATTCATTGTGTCATGCAACGTGAGTAGTTATTTATATCCTTTATCATCAAGATTTATCAACTACTAATTAATATATCATGCATGATATAGGCTTGTCATCACCAAATGAAAGAATAAATAAAGCAAGAAATTAGAAACACAAATAATAATTAGATGATGAAAAGAAACTCTAGAAAATTGAATTAAAACATGAGTTAATAACTATATATGATTTGTCCTAAGACATACACATATAAAAATTCTCCAAAGAGGATCAAATATGGGTCCAACATAACCGATTCATGAGCTATTTTTCCGGTCGAATCGTATTTTGATGTCTAGCTGCAAACGAGAGCACTCTTTCTTACCGCGAACTTATTGGGGAATCCATTTTGGTAAGGACCACAACATATATTTCAAAATATTCACTTTAGTCCCCAATTCTTCTCCGCTCTCGTGTTGCAATTGGTCCTTCTTGCTCAATTCTCTTCCAAGCAATATTCGGACACTTCCAACATTGTTCTAATCGGTCCTTGCACTTCTCAAGCATGTTGAGAGTGGCCATTTTACTCGTCATCAAAACCTTGCAATTACCCACCCCACCCCACCCTCACCCCAAAAAATAAAAAATAAAAATTGTGTACACATTTTCAACCTTTTCTCCCCCTTGAATCGTGTAGACATTTCAACTTGAGTGACTTAAAATAGAAACAAATGATACATAATTAAGTGTATATTAATCCTGATTAGTTTAATTCATATAAAGAGATAATAAAAACAAGTGCTAATTATCAGTTACCTTGCTCTTTTATTTCCCCGAATATATCAATTAACATCGAAAACAAGTTTCCTTATTGTAATAAGGATATAAAAATCCTCTCTTTTCAGTATTAATACAAGGCAACCCGGTTATGACATAATACATGCTTGAAAATTTTCAATTTTTCATAATACATGATTAGTCTCAAAATAACTAATTGAGTTCGGACTT
Organism: Nyctanthes arbor-tristis; assembly: GCA_963692815.1. Classification (NCBI taxonomy): domain Eukaryota; kingdom Viridiplantae; phylum Streptophyta; class Magnoliopsida; order Lamiales; family Oleaceae; genus Nyctanthes; species Nyctanthes arbor-tristis. Next base: position 45,992 of record CAVNYN010285378.1, on the reverse strand, counting down.
GGAATTAAATTAATTATGACTTCTTCCGCTCCCAATTTATTTATTTCAAGCAAGTTGACTCAAATCTCATCAAAATTCATATCGAACCATTTTAGCTTCTCCTTGCCAACGTGTTGCAAATAGCCATGGATGTAAATTAAAATTAAAATTAAAAACACTTGCAACCTGATTTTGTAGTTTAATTGGTTCAAGAATTTTTTAAGTCGAAAAGTTCTAAATTAATGTCAATTTCTTTTTATTATTTTCAATTAAAGAATTAATTGGTGCACCCCAATTAACATGTCAAGAAGCCATTTCCCTATCCCAACTATCCCGAGCACTTGTTTTTATTTGGTTTTTAATTTAATGAAAAGAAGAAAAATAAAAGGCCATCAATCCATATGATAATGTTCAAGAAGTGCATGCCACATAGGAGAACCACCACGTGGCCGGGTTCACGAATTCACAAATTCACATGTGGGAAAACTTTTCGGAAGTACTTGCACATTATCACCAATTGATATAAAAAATTAAAAAAAAATTCAAAAACTTTATAGGAATTTTTAAATCCACGTGACACACGCACGTGTCTCTACATGCTACATGAGTAAAAAGTTTTTCAACAAAATTTTCAGCGAAGTTTTTAAAAAGGATTCTAGAAAAGTAATGAAGAAGAAGAGCATGACATACCAATGCCGCTTGTTATGGCCATATAAAGTAGTTCTGGCGGCCATCAATTACTAGTGCGAAGGACGCATTTAGAAGTATAGTACGCTTGTCATTTAATCATTGTACTATTAACATTAAATTGAACCCAACCAATCACACGGCATCAAAAAATTGAGCACACAGCTTCTAGACCCAACTAACCACCATCTTATGATGTGCCTTGTGTCGACTGAAGCTATACAACGCCATTACAAGTGTTATTAAAGTGGGACGCAGTTAGAAGACGGTGAAAGAGGTAGTCTAAACTTGACAATCTCTAATTGAAATACTAAATTTTTTAAAGGTTAAAAAAAGTTTTTTTTGGAAAACAGGGGTGGCCGCGGTGGAGTGTGGCCGGCTACCCCCACCTACGCCTCTATCATTAAACAACTTAAAGTTAAGGTGGTGACATAGGAGTATCATTTTGGTATTTCAAACTAATAGAGAAGTTACAAGTAGATATTGAGAGGTCTAGATAATAATTGATCTATTAGAACATCTTTATCTAATTGTCTTAATTTTCATTGGCCAACTAGCTACTCTTGGATGATATGAATATTTCCCCCATTAATTAATTACTTTACTTGACACAATTAGATGGTAACGTAAAGTTATTCCTCTATATATACTTGACGTTTGGCAACATTTTGACACGCACCAAACTAAAAGAGACTCTTGATTTCCAAGTAACACAAGTGATCAATTTGAGATATATCTAGTAATTGAATAGCTCTTTTACATTAATGGCTGCTTCATCTGCAATGATTGTGAAGGCAATGTGGTTGGCGGTGATGGGCATGGTGGTGGTTGCGCCACTGACGGAGGCGGCCATCTCATGCGACACGGTGATGGGTAACCTGAGCTTCTGCCTCCCCTACGTGATGGGTGGAGCTACGGTCCCAGCTGGCTGCTGTGGTGGGATTAAGTCTCTATACAATGCAGCCAGCACCACAAAGGACCGAAAGTCCATCTGCTCTTGCCTCAAATCTCTTGCCGCCTCCTACACTGGCGTTGACTACAACAAGGCTGCCGGCCTCCCCGGAAACTGTGGTGTCAACATTCCCTACAAAATCTCCCCTTCCACTGTTTGCTCAAAGTATATATGATGCATGCATCTAATTACGTGTTTATTTTTAATTGATCCATGTCATTTAAAAAGTTAATTTATGTTGTGGGATATTTCTTGTGGCGCAGGGTGCAGTAATTTGACACACGGATGGATCGATCGAGTCGATAGTTCTGCAGAAGAAGCCTATATATATCTCGTTTAATTGGACTGTAATTTGAATGAATAAATAAAGAGCAGAATGTAGGGAAAACCTAGAGAGTTTTCTCACTTTTTATTCTAGCTATTTAATTTCCTTAACTTTATAAATCCAAGTATTTTCCATCTTTCATTTGGATATATACATCTCTTTTTTCTTATACCCATTTGTCCACACCGTAAATAATAATAATAATTAACAACAAGCCATGAAAACTGAAGCAATATATATATATATTATATATATAGAAACACACACACTGCTAAATGCTATACATATATAGTCAAAAGGCGAAAATAGCTATTTACTGAGTGAAGTTATAATAAAGAGAAATGGAGTTGACCAACAAATATTGCCTCTGTGTGGCATCGCCACTTTGCCATACTTTTTAATTTTCAATTCAAAGCATCAACACTAGTACTTGAAGTTATCACTACCAACTAATTTGTTAAACGAGTTATGGTACTCAAAGATCGGAAGAGCGTCGTGTAGGCAAGATTGATATGATTTCATGACAAGTTAATACTCCATGTATCAAGGGGTTCAATTCCTTTCACTTATACTCCTCTTGTAATGCTCAAAAATAATTACTATAACAACAACAACAACAAATAACAATATAATGATAATATATAATAATGATGACAACAACTTACAATTAATTTTGTGGATATTAATTAGTGCAAATAATCTTAGCCTTACATCCCTGCTTGCAGTTTTGTTCCCAACGTTTGTGACAGAATAGTCCTTAATTAATTAATTCATCTCGTGCTCAAATGATCCTTTTTCAGCATTACAAAGGGAGTCTAGATGATTTTTGATATTACTACTGGTTCTATATGTTGGAATACTTTATATATGCTAATTTGGGGAAATTTCACCATTAGTCCCCAACCTTTCATCATTTACACAATCTTGTTTTCATTCTTTTTTTTCTCGCCTCGTGGGTCCTCAGCCATTTATATAATAGTTGAGCTTCATTCTTCCGTCAATATTTCGTATACTTTTCTGTTAAACCCCTATAAATTGACTATTTTACCCTTATATTTTCAGTTTTGGCCCCCAACCCTTTAGAAGTATAAGGGTAAAATGGTCGATTTATGGGGGGTTTAACAGAAAAATGGACATAAGGATGGAACTCGAGTATTATATGAAAAGTTAGGGACCTACCAGGCGAGAAAAAAGGAATGGGGACAATATTGTGTAAAAGTTGAAAGGTTGGGGACTAATAGTGAAATTTACCCGATTAATTTTAAAAAATTAATTAATAGTAACATATTTTAAAGTGAATTAAATAACACTTAACTACAAGGCTGCCAAAAGCATTGGTTTAAAAAAAAAAATGTTGCCAAAACCCAGCATAATGGCGTCCAAGTTGGTTTCTCACACCTTTGATCAAAAGTTCAATTCCCTACTCCTACAATCCTCTTTATAATATTTAAAAAAAAAAACTACTACAAGATTAAATGATACTAATTTATTTTTTATCTCCTCAAACATAGGAGTGTGTGTGTTTAAAAAATATTAATATATATACTATTATAAACAATTACTTAATGATTATGTTCTTCGTGAGCTGTATTCTAGCTTCTGAGCTTTGATACTAAATGTGCTTTTATAAAGAAATTGACAACTTACTCTTTGAATTTGCAATTAGTTCAGTTCGACTTGTTCATCTTTGATTAATACATCTCGAATAAAATAATATATACTTGATTGCAACATGTCCTATTCGACTTTGAAGACATTTATTTGCTAGCAATGACTAATTAGTTAATTATTTGTTGTTACAAAATGGTGGCTTGTAAGCTTCTCTCCTTTTAACTTTCTAATTAATGTCTTGTAACATGCATGTACATGTTAAGTAATTAGAGCTGGCTAATGCATTGCTTTAGCTGATGATTGAGCAATTGCTTCTTGGACGGCCACAAAAACATCACATATATATGTGTGTGGAAAATTTTCAAAATCCTCCTTGAGGTTTGTTACAAAAACTTCATACCTCATGTGATGTGTATAGATACACGTCATGTGTATTTCATATATACTTGGCGTGCATCTACACATGTCACATGTGGTAGAAGGTTTTGTTATAAAACCTCTTGGAGGTTTTTGAAAAGAATTCATAAATATTTATATATAAAAACTTTCAACTTCATTTCTGATCAATTCTCCTCCAATATGATCCTAGCTAAGTTTCTTGTTTCCAACATAATATATGCATGTCAGCATGTGCGTATATACGTCAGTATGTGAAGACTCTTTTCCGACACCAAAATGTATTTAAATTGTTACTATTCTTGAATCTTGAAAGTACGTAAAGCAGTTGATAAAATTTGGAAACAAATATCCCACATGCACTTTGATTTTATGCCAGAATAGTTTATATGAATGCTAGCTAGAGTTTCGAAGCTTCTATGATATATAGTCCCTAAGTTCCCTCAACTACCTTTTCCAGTATACACTGCTAATTGCAGAATTTATCATCTCATCTCAATATATCTACAAACATTCAGAAAATCTAGTAAAATAAGACAAGTAAAAGTACTCGACATATATAAATTATATAAGAATATAAATTTTATATGCCAAAAAGATAATATATACACACACACACACACACACACACACTAGTGCAGCACGTGCTTCACACGTGGTCCGTTTCACTTTTCACTACAATATGCGTGCAATAAAACAAAAAGAGAACAATACAAAAAAAATTATAGACATTAGCAAAATTATAGATACATGACAAAATCAACAAAACATACACATAAAAGGCCTCTATAATCCCCAAAAATAGAGAACAATACACCAACAAAAAAAAAATCTTGATGAATAAGATTTACAATATAATGATACCTGTAAGATCTCCTAAAACAAATGCACGTAAAGAATCCCTAAGAAAATCACCATATTAAGAGACTACATCATGTCTATCTTCTCTTATGTTAAATGAATTTTTCTTTGGATATTACAAAACATTTTAACATGCATTTGTAGCCAGCTAAAAGAGGTCCAAAAATCAGAAGTTTTATTTAAGTTGTGAACACTTTTTCCATAGCAAAATGGCAGCAAACAATTGAGAGGTGAAAGCAATTGTTATCAGGAACTATAAATTTTAATGAGCCGAGGTACTAGAGTCTTTACAAGCAACAGATTGAAAAGAGAAAATTAAAAAAGAAAGAAAAGCGATAAAAGGATAGCCTGACTGCCATTTCAGTATAACCCAAGAACAAGTAAAAATCATTTCCATTTAAAAAGAAGCCACATTAATATTCCCCGTACGTATGAACAAATAAAAAGAATCCACCAAAAACAACACACATAGAGCATTTGAATTAATTCCTAACAATTCAAAAGATGCAAAACCTGAACCAAAACCCCTAAAATTAAAACAAAAAAACAAGAACGGAGGAAGAGTACCGGAAATCGGAATATTCTAGCTATACGAGAAGCAAATTTATTCCAGGCGAGAGAAACCCGCTTTCTAGCCTCCATTTTTAGCTAAGGAAACATCTTGTTCGACATCTAAACTGGAAAATAAGAAAACCCCAACCTCCGGACCAAAAAAAACAACCGTAGCTAAAAACAAAACCCAAATTAGAACAAAAATATAGAGGGAAATTAAAAATCAGAGAAGAAATAAATACACATCAGTACTGTTCGTTCAAAACTTACCGGATAGCTTTGAACAAGTAATAAAAATCCTAGAATTTGAGAGCTTTGAACTGAATTTTGGAATCAAAATCAAGACAATCGAAAAGCGGTAAATATCAATTAAATTCAAGAACCCTATGACCCTAAGGCAGAAGCAGAGGAGAAGGGGAGTATTCTGAGTTGAGTTGTACTTCACGTGTAATAATATAGTGATTTAGGAGCAAAATAGGAGATATGCTGAAAAAAGTTGGGGGTAAAATTGGAAAGATACTGTTACAAGCAATAGTAACAAGGGAGAATATATTTGTATATATGTAAGATAAGATAAGATAAGATACGAGTTTTTTTCTATAATTAATTAGTTAGTGCACGATATTGGCGGGCGTTTCCGCCCCAATATCCCAAGCACGTGTTTTGATTTGGTTGAAGGGAAAGTTCTAGTTGAAAACGGCAGACCTATGAATGCTGCTTATCATGGCCACCAATAACTAGTGCGGAGACGCATTTAGAAATTACGCTTAATTGGCATTTTCTTATTTTACTAACAACATTAAATCACCCAAATAATCACACATGGCATCATACACAAGAACCCCACAATGTCGTGTCTTGCTACACAATATTATTTTATTCTCTTTGTGTCGCTCCAAACCCCTCTATATAAGCTTCAATTTTCAACACATTTTGAGTGACACGCACACCCCAAGAAGTATTATTTCAAATTAAAATTAGTGACAGAGCGGATTATATATATTGATTTCTCCATCATTAAATAGCTTCTACAATATATAATGGCGAGTTGTTCAACATGTGCAATTGTGAAGGCAATGTTGTTGCTGGTGCTGATGGTAGTGGTGCCGCATGCAGAGGCGGCCATCTCGTGTGGGACGGTGGTCAGTAACTTGAGACCCTGCCTTCCCTACGTTATGGGTTCAGGCAATACGGTGCCTGCTGCCTGCTGTAAGGGAGTTAAGTCTCTCTATACTGCAGCCACCACCACCTCTGACCGACAGGCCATCTGTTCTTGCCTCAAATCTCTGGCCAGCTCCTACAGTGGCGTCGACTATAACAGGGCTGCCGCCATCCCGGGAAAATGTGGTGTCAATGTTCCCTACAAGATTTCCCCTTCCATTGACTGCTCCAAGTATATATGCATCCTCTAATTAATTACTTAATTAATAATAATTGTTTTTAATTCGTTGATATTAATACTCAACTTAAAACGTAAATTAATGTTGTGGGATATTTCTTGTGGCTCATGCAGGGTGCAGTAATTTGACAATACGTACGGATATATGAATCGAGTGGATATTATATTTCTGCAGCAGCCTATATATTATATCATGTCATCATATTATATCTGTGTGTAAGTGGCTGTATGAATGAATGAATAAATAAAAAGCAGAATATATTGTAGGGAAAACCTAGCTAGAGTTTTCTCTGCATTACTTCCCCTAATCCAAGTTTATCTTATATATTTATCCATTTTTTTAATCTTAATTATCCCCCATCCAAACAATAAATAATAGTAGCACCATCAACAACAAAAAACAAAATACGAAGCTCAATCATGTTTAACATAGTTAAAAGGTCCAAAAGATAATGTAGTTTTACCATCTCTCTCTCTCCTATTTTTTTTTTATTTTTATTTGGTGGCATTATCAGGGGATTGTAGTGAGAGGGAATTGAACTTTTAATCAAAGGTATATAATAAGTTTATTTGAATACTACTAGACTATAAGGGTTTTGGCCGTAAATAATGGAAAGTCCGTTTGTGCGAAAAAGTTTTCTTGACCCAAAGGAAAAATTAAAAAATTTATGAAGTAAAAAAATATATACGTCATGTTTGTCAAAGTAAAATTTTGTTCATTGCGCCACATCATAATAATTATTCTAAAGGTTCATTATTTACTTCTTGTAACAATTATATCATTAACTTTTTTCGCCTAGCTAGTCTTTAAAGTTCTACTAATAGTAAATGTTAGTTATATACATAATTTTTTTTCTAAAAACTTTATTTTTGTCGATGTCAAAATACTGGTTTCCTTTCAAAAAAAAAATACTGGTTTATCATGCATAATGAGATTTCGTTTCTATTTTTTCTGACGATGATAATTTAGGAATATAAAATTATATTATTAATAATTAATAATTAAAAGGAAAGAGAAGAGAGCTAATTCAGTGTACTTCAATTGTGTTTCGGTCTACTTATATATATATATATATTTTAAAATTAAGGTATGACGTCAATATTTGTAAAATTAATTGTGGTATAGATATAAATATTGTATTTGAACTAGTGTTGTATATAAAATGTAATTCAATAAAAGAATATTGCAGTGGCCCATATGTTAAAAGTGTGAATGTAGGGAAATTTCTTGATTTTCTATTTTACCATTACATATTTTATCAAATTCCTTACTTCCAGTTGTTGTGGGTAAAGTAGCATATCGGGTCGGGGATGGGTCGTGTTGCCCCGACCCTCCCGGGGGCGGATAACAGATAGGAAATTTTTTTTAAATTATAAGAAAAAAAAATTGATATAAAAGAAGGGGTAGTGAAGAATCAAACCTTAGTACTCAATCTTAAATCAACAAGCCCAAGCCACTGTGCCCAACATTCTTTTTATTGGATTTTTAGCTAGTTTTAATACTAATTCAAACTTTGAGTTTCCTTAAAATAAAAAATAAAATCAAGACAACACAAACCAAGAATTTGGATGCTTAAATTAGCACTAAGAATTTTGAGGAAGGCATTATTTACGTTGGTGAATAGGCCACGTTCTAATTACATATCTAAATGAAAGGAATTGTATAATTAAAATGAAGCTAATTACATATATGAATGACAGGAATTATATCTAAAATGAATTTTCATTACCACTATCGGGTTTGTAGTTCTGAGATACCTTAATTAAAATGAAGCCAATTTTTTTTTTAAAATTTTTAAAGATTTTCTTAACAGAACGAGTATGTAATTAGCTCTCCCACAGGGGTTTCCTTAATGGGGCGGTGGCGGGGGGAAGACATACCCATCCCGAACCCGCCCGTTGCCATTCTTACTTATGAGAAAAATTTAAGTACAGCATATTTACCATCTTACGATCTTTCAACCAATAGTAGAACTATACATCCAAGGCTGGCCATGTGAGTTCTAAGGCCTGAGTCGTCCTTCGAAAAATAGGCCCCCGACATCTAGACAAATAATTACATTTTATCACCCAAAAAAAAAACATATAAAGTGAAAATCAAAAAAATATATGTATTATCACCAACTGCATTATAGTGTAGTCAACAAGTTACCTAAAGATTGTACGTCTTGCATTTTTAGACAAAAAACACTAATTAAATATTCATAATCCAATCTTTTAACCATTATTTTTCAATAGACAATATTGCCAAACCATTTAATCTTTCTTGTGACATACTTGACTAGCGATAAGTTTTGATCTACTTGAGTTTTGAAAAAATCATCCAATCTTCAACATCCAATCCTCAGCAACTATTAAACAAAAACAACTAAACAAAAGCATCAAATCCTATCAATTAATACCAATTTATGAACTAAACTAAAAAGCATCTAAATTTCTAATATATAGCAACTACCACTAAATACTAACCATAGTCCATATGAGAAAATAAATTAAATAAAACTAAAAATTACCATTTAAACAAAAGCAACAATCTGGATATATCATATTTTCTAACCAAAAAAAAAATAAACAAAAAAAACTGTAAGGTACTAAGGTAGCAAGAAATTTGATTTCAAACTCTTCAACCTAAGCATTCTATTAAGGAATTGCCAAAGACCAATTGGGAATTAAGAATTTAAGATTTAACCTAAAAATAAGAAATTTAGGATTGAGGGTTAGGAACTTAGTATTTAGGAATAGGAATTAGGAAGACATACTTACATTTGGCCATGCGTGGTGGTTTGGTCAGAAGCAGTGATGGCCGCCCGACGGACGTTGACGAGCGTGCGCCGACAGACGGGTAGTACAACAGTCATCTGACATTCTTCTTCTTCTGTTCTTTAGGCAGACGTTCTCAAATAGTCAGACGTTTTAACCTTTTGGGCATTTTTTTTTGGGGGGATAATTAGACATAAGACCTTTTTTTCAAAGACACACTTAATTTTACACCTTTATTCAATATTAATTGTAAATATACCACTCTACGTTATTAATATACCCTTTTCTTAATTTACTTTTATGATTTTTAATAATAATTAAATTATTATTTTTTATTTCTTAATTTAATTTAATTTTCTTGTAGACTTTATATATATGTCTTACATTCGCTAAACCTAGCCGCCATCCACTCCTCCTTCATCATCAATTCACCAACCTTCAAGCCGCCGTCGTTGCCACTGCCATTGCCACAATTGTCCGCTTGATACCATCTTTCTCGATGAATGAAAGAGAGGGGAAGCAATTGACATGAAGCAAAAGAGAGAGTGATTTGACATGAACCAAGGGGGGAGGTGATTGCTCTGTAACGACTGCTCTACTGGGAGCAGCCACAGAGCAGCGACTGCTGCTGCACAAAGCAATGAGCAGACACTGCTGCAGGGCTGCTATTAATTGCCATTTTACAATTTTTATTAATTAATTAATTTATTTATTTATTTTTATTTTTTATTTTTTTGAATTTTTCATGGTTTCCTAGCAGTGATACATCATTAAAGGTAAATATATCTTTTATAATGCACATACCGTTGACATCTGAAAATTTTTGATGCCACGACCTTGAAGATGAAAATGTGTTGCTAAGCCATTTTGATGCCATTTAAGTTTACTCTACGGACTATCTCATTTGAAGAAATTCAAAGACTATCTATTAGCTTTTCCATCCCTGTGGTTTCCCTGCCGTTTCCTCCTTTTTTATTTTTTAAAATTTCACTTAAACCAATCTATGGTGTTTTACCATTCCGATTCCGGTGTTTTACCATTCTTTTTTTATGGATGTTACCATTCTTTTCTATGTTCTCTTTGATGAGCTTTTTGTTATTGTTACCAATTTTATTTTTTTTATTTACAAGTTTTTTCCTTTACTCCGCGCGAGTGGTGGAGGCCCTTGGATGGTTTTTGCTATCATTTTTTTTTTTTTGGTGTGTTTGGTGCTTTTGCCTTTTTTCTTGCAGTGGTAACACACTGTTTACGTGTTTTTTGGGTCTTGTTGCCACGCAACATGTGCTTGTTACCAGAATTATAGTGTTTTCTTTACCGGAAGAACATTGTTAATATTTTTTCCTTGACTTATTACGGTTTGTTACCATAATGTTGTACTGGTATCATAGTTTTTTTGGTGAAATTTTCTGCAACGGTAACACACCGTTTACATGTTTGTTGGGTTTTGTTGCCTGCAACATGTGATTGTTACCATCATTATAGCGTTTTCTTTACCGGAAGAGCATTGTTAATATGTTTTTCCTCGACTTATTATGGTTTGTTACCATAATGTTATACTGGTAGCATAGTTTTTTTGGTGAAAAAACTAAACTTTTTTACCATCATTTTCTCCAAAATTTTGTCAACATGATTTTTTTTTTGTGGTTTTTTCTCTCCTTTTTTTATTTTAATTACTAAGTGGTGGTAGAGGCTTGTGGCTTGTGGCGGTGGCCAGACTTTCACAGTTAGTGGTGGCGACAATAACAACAATGGGGACTTACGGGGGACTTGGTGGTAGTGTGAATATTTATTATTATTCTAATAATAATAATAATAATTGAATTTGGTAAAAATTGGTTTGGGGTACTTTTACAATTGAAAATGGTATTTTTATAAATAGTTTTAAAAATAAGGTATTTTTCAAACCTCCTATCAACTAAAAAGGTTTTTATTAAAAGAACCCTTTTTTTTTTTATCAGATTTGGGTACTAAATTTTGGGTTTGGATCTTTTACCAATTTGTGGGTTGATAACTTATTTCATGTTGGTCCTTGATTCCACCCCCGCAAAAAAAAAAGGCCTAGTCAAGTTTTGGGCCAAGTTATAACAAAAATATTCTAAGCCCTTGTAATTCTTGTGCCTGAGGTGACCATCTCACGGGGCCTAATTACTGGAGCGGCCCTGTACGCATTGTTAAATGTGTGTCCACATATAAACAATTCTATGGGCATATGGAATTTTGATATGAATAATTCCTAATCTAAGTGACATTGTAAATAGATGGCACAATTTTATTGGAAGATGAAAAATTATCTATGTAATCATCACTCAATCAAATTGTGTAACATAAGTATGTCACTTATATATCTCATTTTTCCATGTCTTCCTAGGATTGCTTGTCCACTTATAGGTATAGTCACTGTTCCTTTTTTTTTAAAATTATTATGCAATGGGAAAATAGGGGAGGGGGGAAATTAAGGGAAGTAATAATAGTGTGATTAGAATTCGGGTCTTCTACTCAAAATTGAGCATCTAATAATTACAGTACAATTCGAGCTACCTTTTTTCCTTAATTTATCTACTTAAGATTTAGGTAAATCTTCTTTTACATAAAATCTTGCCATAAATTTTTACATAATGTGTTTGCACAATTGGATTGAGATTAATTTAAATATGATGTGATATTTGAAAGAATAAGATGCTCTTTATATATCAAGCATAAGCGTGTAAAAAATTGGGAAAATATTATTTGAAGAAAAGTCTTTAAAAGTTTTTTTTTTCACAAAGTAGGGTGATTATACCATCTTATTCGTGTATTGTGTGGTTGGAGAAAAAATAATTTAAGATAATTAAGTTGGTAAATTTATCATTGATAAAAATTTTGTAAAGACTTCCCTGCAAATGGCAGGCTCATATGTCCATTAAGCAATGCCCGGTGTTTAATTAGCACAAGCACGTGGTATTTAAGTTAATTTATAACGTTTTTCCCTTTTTCCCCTCTTTTAGTCTTTTGAACTAAATATTTGTAGTTGTACATGGCGCGGTAACTCTTTCCACCTATACTTAAATTGAAAAAACTTACGCAATTTTTTTAACATATATACTTGCGAGTGTACGAACTCGCATTTTTGCGTTAACAAGGTGTGACCAACAATAAGGAAAGAAAAAATTGTACGTGTTAAAACTTGTCACTAGTTGATCTGTTGGTATCAATAATAAACCAATAATACCAAGACACCACTTTGGATATGGGACAGTGAATAATTTTTTAGACAAAGGAAGACAACCGTCAAACAAATGCAGAAAGCAAGACAGAGTACAAGACAGAGTACGTAGAGCCGCTTTATTATGTCCTGCAGAAACTGCATCTACTCAGTACACTTGGCATGATCAAAAATTCAAACTAATGTCAACCAAAATTGGAAATTCTGGTACATTCCTGTTCGATAATTAATGCGAGTAAAAATAGATTGTTGTTGAAAACATGCTATTGACGGATTCTTTATTAAACTAAATTTCTTGTTAGACCAGAGTAATTATACATTAATTAGTTACAGCACTAATTGAATGTCCCAACTAACAACCATTCCATCCCATCCCATAAATTAATCCAATCAAATTGGGTAACCGACACTCCCCTATCTATAAACATCACAATTTACAATGTTTATAATAATTTAACACACACAAGAAAGTTACTACATTCATCCCTTAAAGATAGCATCGTATTCCTTTCTCGTTCGTTTCAAAATGTCATTTTTGTTTTAAAAATATAGTCAAAATATTAATTTTTCTATATATTTCTATTTAATGTGCATTGTAATTATCAACAAAATAAAAACATGGAAAATGGTTTGTTCTTTAAAAATCTTTTTTCTGTCTAATATTATTTTCCTTTTCTATTTATATTTTTTTCTTTCTTCCTCTACTATGTAGCTACCCACTAATTTTATTATCCATTTTTTATTTATGATTTTTTTTTCTCTTTTTGTATTATGTAACCAGCCACTAATTTTATTATCATTTTTTTTTAATTCTACTTTTGACCCATTAACCTAATTTCGCTGCACACCTACCAAAATTGGTTACCCATTGGCAGTTTTTTTTTATCAACTGTCGTATATTGTTTTAAAATTCAGCCCAGAAATCCTACGAACCGGATGGTTGGCTAGGCAGAGCAAGGGTGGAACTAGAAATTTTCAAACTAGAAGGCTAATATATATATTTTTTATTTCCACAGCTTTAACCAAACAAGAAAACAAATGTGAGATAGAAGATAGAATATAGCCCGGGAAGAGACGGCGTTTGAGTTTCTTTTTTTAAGGTTATAATTTTAGTTGATTTATGTTTCTATTTGTTTTTGGTCATTTAGTATTGGGTATTATGTGTTATGGGCTAAGAATTTAATGGTTTTAGAAAGAATACTAGATATGTCAGAATTTTTCATTTTTTTTAAAAGCCTAGTGGGCTCTAACCCAGCAGTGTCTTGAATTGGATCTGCCCCTGAGGTAATTTGACATGATTGGATTGGACCGCAATGGTCCAGTTAAAGACCCAGACAATCCGTTGGTTTTGGGTGACTTGACAACTTGTCCCGCGTCACACCCCCGGAGTTACAAATTTGACAAAAATTTTTTAAAAATTCAAGCTCCACAAAATTTGAACGTCCCAAGACCTACAATCACTATCTTTTTTCCATTTAATTAATCCTTACACAACTTAAGGGGAATGGTTTCGATAGGGTAGGTCAAGATGGAAAGTATTTTAGGAACTTGGATATTATTTATCACATCTCAGAAAGAAAGTATAGAGGTTTGATTTGAGCACTAAGAAAGCACTTACACGGAAAAAGCATCGGGTCTGGGACTTTTCCGCTGCTAAATGAACGTTTTACTCTAGATCCATAAAGGCCTTATAGACACTATACGGTCTGGAAATCCAGTGTAACGAATGGTATGCTGGGTAGAGTGACATGATTTGGATCAGGCCGTAATGGCACGATTGAAGACTCAAACAACCTATAGGTTTTGGATGACCCCGTAACTTCGAGCCCCAACCCTGCCGAATTGCAAATTTGACAACTACATTACTCCCTATTTCTTAGTGTGTGAAAATACTTGTAGTCTTATCTTTGTAGGATGGAGGAAGTAATCTCAACCACAATAATAATAACAACAATAACGATAACGACCACGACATTAATTATTTGTACAATTTTTAAGACTACATAGGAATGGAGGGTCAATCTAGTTAAATGTGTATTGGCCGTCAAAACTACAATGATATATATGGACAGACGACCGGCATTGAAGATGTAAAATGTAAATCGATATGCTGTCTACCTAGCAGCAAGAGCGGCCTCATTACTCAGTTGTGTCAACTGAAGAACCTACTCGGGGGCAGGAGTGTCTGACCTCGATCGGAACCCAACGTGCGTGGTTGGAGCTGGGAGGTAGGCGCCTTCAAAATGGCAACAAGACGAGGCACCATCCAAGCTGCGCCTAACCACCTTGCAAGATCTTCACACAATTAGGAGCGCTAATTAATTAGGGAAGGGTATTATAGCACAAGTACTGGAGATCACCTGATGATACATAGATCGGATCAACTTAGGTGCAACGTATTAATTAATTAAATCTCAACTTGTTTTCAGCCGACCTTTTCATTCAAATTCAGAAGAAGCAGTACGTAGTAGTGCCAAACTTTATTAAACACCAAAATCCACCTTTAGAACCATTTTTTTTAACAACCAATATGGAACAACAATTAGTATTTTTTTTTCAAAAAAAAAAAAAAACAATTGGTATTTTAAATTATTAATGCAATAATTAATATACTGACAATCATGCAGAAATGCATTTAAAATTCAGGGTACACTTGGCATGAAAATATTGTTGGACGGTTAAACTTGAAAATGAAACTCTACCACGTATGCATGACATTTAACTAGATTGATCCTGTCCAAATTAAAAAGTTGGTGAGATACATAATTTTGTTTCCTGGAATCAAATTTACCCTTGTTGTAAAACCAACCAGAATTAGCTTACCACAGCATGCATGCATTAATATTAGTTGAACCCAACTGCCAACTACCCCGGACCCATAATCAAATGCTCCTCCATCGACTTGGAGTCTATATAAGCATCACAACAGAAAACATTCTTTAACACACACAAATCTTATACTTTGCAGTGCTATACATATAAAAACAAGTGATCAATAATATCATTAACAGCTAGCTATAGCAATGGCTTCATCTGGAATTGTAAAGGCAATCTGCTTGGTGGTGACGGCATTGGCCCTGCTTGCCCCACTCACTGAGGCGGCCGTGTCATGCAACACGGTGGTGAGTAACCTGAGGCCCTGCCTTACCTACGTGCAGGGTGGAGCCACCGTTCCAGCCGCCTGCTGCGGTGGAATTAAGTCTCTCTATGGCGCTGCCAAAACCACCCAGGATCGTCAATCCGTCTGCTCTTGCCTCAAATCTCTTGCTGGCTCCTACACTGGCATCGACTACAACAAGGCCGCTGGGCTCCCAGGGAAATGCGGTGTCAATGTCCCCTACAAGATATCTCCTTCCACTGATTGCTCAAAGTAAGTATATATCTAGCTAGTTGCATCGTCTGTCTAAAAGCTTAATTAAACTAACTTGAGGAAAAATTTGAATTTGTGAACGCTCCCCTCCCTAATTAATAATTATGGGATTGTTGTGGTGCAGGGTGCAGTAATTTGAACGTAGAAGGAGGGATTTTCCAGATGCAGCAGCTTTAATTTTATGCATGAATGTTTTGTACGCATCTTTATATATAGATAAATAATAAAGAGGATTTTGCAGTGTGCAGATCAGGGAGGTTATTTCCTACTTCTGATGCGCACTTTTTAAATCCTTTTCCCGTTGTAGCACTTTGTCATGTTATTATCAGTTTCTTAAATATTTCTCAACATGCATGAGCTAGCTACTTGTTTTCAGTTTTCACTACATAACGCATATATATATATATATATGTATGTGTGTGTGTGTGTTCATATTACTCGTTTATTATCGTTTAAAATTATACAGTTTACTCCTGTCTTCATTAAAAATCTAATATGGTTAATTTTTAGTTTTCTACTATATTTTTATTTATTATTCTGTATTGTGACAAAAAATAGAATAATAGATACCATTAAACTGAAATAATAATAATAATAATTATTATTATTAAATGGAAGGATATATCCAAAAATGTATTTATTAAACATTCTTAGTTTTTTGCAAAAATGAGAATATACTATTTATATATTAATTGACAATTTCGTGTCATGACAATAAACTAAGCGCTTAATAAACCAATTAACGGACATTAATATTGTGTATCTACTTATTTTCTATTGGCATGGAATACCAAGTTCAAGTATTGGAAATTCACTCAAAATATAATAGTAATAAAACCGAAAAAAAATGATAAATTTTATTTTAAAAAAATATTCATTTTATCATGCAGTTTTGAATTATTTCCATTGGCCTGAACTATTTTATTAGATCGGATATGATATCTTAGGGTCTGTTCTATTTATATTTGAATTCATTTTGAGTCTTATCTTTTAAGAGTAAATATTAAGTAAAAGAAGAATTACATTTCTCTTGTTTTGAGTATTTTTTAAATTTTAAACTGAAAAGCTCAAAATAGTATTGTATTGCCAAAATAGTATAAACTATATTATATGTTTGAGAGTATTTTTTAGGTTGTGTCTTCGTTTTTGTGTATATAAAACAATGAAACTAACACCTATTTATAGTGCTAGAATCAAACCTCACATGAATAACAATAATAATGTATTAACATTCTTGAAATGGAGGTGGCAAGAGAAATTAAATTTAAAATGAAATAAAAGTGAAATCGAAAAACAAAACAATTAAAGCATGAATTTAAAACAAAAAAATGCTTTAAAGTTTTAAATAAAAAAATAAGTTTCAACAATCCCCCACAAACTTTAAAACATTCAAAATAATATATATAGTGGCAATACTATACTGTGCAATAGGTGTAGGTGTCTTGCAACTTGAACCTAGCTTAGTGATAACAATTTCCATTTGAGAGAACCATAATGGACTAAAGCTTTGAATTAGGTCTCTTGGCCAAACTTCAATTCTCTCACACACAGTATCAATTTAGGCTTAAGTTCTTAGCAGGTGGCACTATTAAAGGCCATGTGCTCTTATCTTGATTCTAGTAGGGAAAAGCCCAATCTCATAGCCACGGCCTCATGGCAACTCTTACATAGATGAGTCTTCCAAGGGCATGTGTGACCCGCACCCCACGAGATTTCTCGCCTCGTAACTCATTAAGGGTTGAACCCTTCATAACGTCACATTTTTAGCACTTTCACCATAGGGATGAGCACAAATAAAATAGTGCTACGAGTTACGCATTGCAGGTTGTTTCTACCACATTGAACCTTCTTCATAGAATCTCCAATTACGAAGGTTGGGTTATCTCTTGGAGGTGACTCCCTTGTGGGCTGACTCATCCCCCTCGATGATTAATTGTGTTTTTTGGACATGTTTTCCCGGTATCGACATTTTATGATTCTTGATATGCCAACATTTCTCCAAGATATAATAGTGTGTTATGCTTCATATTATCCGGATCACACCAATGTCATACAGCAATGTAATTTCTCATGCCAAAGTAATAACCCCACTTTTAAGAATTTCTAGGTGAGTAGAATTTTCTTCAATAATAAGATTATGAAAAGTTAGCACTCTTATATAGTTTAGTTTTATTATGTTGGTTGGAACTATGTCTTAGATTTTAGCAAAGTTAACAAGAAGGTGGAAGTTTATCTAGTGTTCACTAAATTAGGACCCTCTCTCTCTTACATAGTAAACCTTGAAATTCATGTAGTTATTCATTATAGGCATCCATCCGCCTATCAACACAGCATATCATCCTATACTTGGCCTCTAAAATTTACCAAAGTCCTTTACCACTAGTGATATTTTGTTAAATATCATCTAGCCTATGGGAAAGAGTTCTTAGGATTCAATTATGACAATGGAATTCAAATTTTGTTCTGACTTATACTAGAGTTAACCAAAACCTCTTTTGTTTTTGCCATCATTAAACTTTTCGCATTAAATTTTCAGGTTTAATATCACCCTGAGAAACCATTCTTACACTAAGAATTATGAAGGCAAAGAAATAATTCAATAACTAAAAATAAAAATTTTATCATGATCGCATATGATGCACCAAGGAAATAACCTGAGTTTACTCATATTTAAAAATATAAGGCAGTATCAAATAATTTAAGTTGGATTCATAGAAAAGGTTTTGCGACACCATGTCCATGTTTACCTTCACTGTCCATAATACGGTAACACTAATCACAGAATTGTGACAATACAATGTGCATTCTAAACATAATCATTTCCATCATAATTAGCCTCTGTAAATTAATCACCTAAAGGCACAATCTTTGTCTTCCTCTTTTCCTTACTAAAATAGAAATTGATAGGAGAGCTCTGACACTAAGTATTGTGACCACAAGCACTTGGTACTTCCAAGGAAAAGAAAGCACACATTGCATAGAAAGAGGCAGGAGAAATTTTACATCAATTCTAGACAAATAAATACAAGTAAAATTAAACCAGCGCCTGTATATTTGTATGATCGCTCAACTTAAGGATTAGGATTCAAATTCTTATCATACATGTTCCCCAATCGAGGAATTACATAATCCATCGTGCGATCAAAGTGAAGAAAATTACTAATCCAAAACTTATTTCTCTAAACAAATCTAGCTTGCCAATAAGTTGCAATATACCAATAATATTATTATAAACCAAGAATAAGCACCGTATGCACAATTTTTATTTTTAGTTTTTAATTCACAAAGGTTGAAGAATACTAATATATATTTATCTTTCTCCCTAACCTTACATTTCATATCAAACAAAACTCATAAAAATATTTTTCTCATTACGATATTGAAGTTTTGTAATTAGATTTTAAGACATACATTATTTGAAGTAATCAGGTCTTGTGATGTATGTTCAACAAGAAATATAACCACCCAACTATTTTATGAGATAGAATATTCGGCATAGAATAATTGCAACCAAACACTTACCTTGAGATGCGCCTATAACGTTTTGACTTTCAAAATTAGCAGGGATCTCAGCCTCACGAACCCGTGAATTTCCAAGTAGCCATTCTCTATGTCCTTGTGCACCTGGATCAAGAAACTTGATAGTAACCTATTGAGCCTTCAAACCAGGTCGAAGCCTCTCACTGATGCATGAGTATAATCAAATATATAAAGTCAGTACGAACACATCATTAAATATGCTAAATACCAAGCAATTCACACCAATAATCAAATGTGTGTTTGTGTGTGTGTGTATATATATGGAAAGGAATAAGTTAAAGAATGACTGATTACTGTAAACAGATCTCTAAAACTAATGTATTCTTAGAATTATTAAAATATGATCATGATCCCAGAATTTAAAAACATGGATAGGTTCCCAATAGTGACCACAAAACAATAAAGAACTTTCGTCTCTACCCATTTGAATGAAATACGTAAGTGCAAATTAAACCAAATTAGCAAGATCCAAAACCGAATTTTACTGCACAAACCATTAACAGATTAATAAGCAAATTAAGATAACAGAATCATATTTACATGCTTATGAATACAACACCTATTATCACACAAATCACGAACACCGCTTTAGATTGTTAGGGAATTTGTGAGATTTTGTGTGATACTTGAATAACATAAAAATTAATTAGATCGGAACAAAGTGTGTCAATCAAATAGGAAAAGTTAAAATGGTTGGCCTAAGAGAGTCGTGTCGAGGACACTGTCCTAAAGTCGTGTTGGCCTCCCCTCGTGTGGGTACTATCGGCGTGACACGGCTCCAAAATAAAACCCCTGACTCTCAGTCAATACTCCGTCCATGAGTACGATCACAGGGAGTGGAAGAACAATCATCTATCGCATTGCCAACATAGTATAAACTATATTATATGTATGAGAGTATTTCTTAGGTTATGACTTCATTCTTGTGTATATAAAACAATGAAACTAGCACCTATTTATAGTGCTAAAATCAAACCATACATGAATGACAATAATAATGTATTAACATTCTTGAAATAAAAGTTACAAGAGAAATTAAACTCAAAATTAAAATAAAATAAAAGTGTAACCGAAAAACAAAACAATTAAATCATGAATTTAAAACTAGATGTGTCAAGATGGACAGATCGGCCAGAGACCGGCCAGTTTGAATCGCGGGACATTACCCGCGGTGAACCGGGCAGTCCGATTCAAGGCTTAAAGGCCAGCGGGTTTACCGCTTGGCCGAAAAAAAAAGTAAAAAATAAAGAGTTTAAAAGGCTTGGCGGAGAGCCGTTGGCAGCCCTCTGCCATTAAAAAGGCCAAAAGGCTTTTCCCTTTTAAAAGGGCAAAAGGCCAAAGGCAGCCGCCTACTTTTTGACTGCTGCAGGCGCCTGCGGCAAGGCACTGCAGGCGCCATTTTTTGACTAAAATGATTCAAATTTTTTTTAATTGTTTTCACGTATTGTAATATCATGTCATGTTATTATATTAATAGTTAAGATATATTATAAGTCTATAATTATAATGATATAAATTAATAGATAGTTATTTATGTTGTTATGTTTTAAATTTTAAAAGTTTAAATGTTAAAACTAGTTAATTGTCGACTATATAAATTTATGTAAATAATATTTGAAT
The DNA here is from genome assembly GCA_963692815.1 of Nyctanthes arbor-tristis. Lineage (NCBI taxonomy): Eukaryota > Viridiplantae > Streptophyta > Magnoliopsida > Lamiales > Oleaceae > Nyctanthes > Nyctanthes arbor-tristis. The sequence continues at coordinate 24,738 of CAVNYN010285378.1, read as the reverse complement.
TTCAAAGTTTTATATGTAATAGAATATTTGAAGTTTATTAGTAAAAATTTTAATTTTATTTTGTTATATATTTATTTTTTAATTAGAATTCAAAAATATAAAAAATCAGTAATATCTTTAAAAAATGTGGTAAATTTCTCATTAAAGTATTTCAATTATAATACATTTATTATAAAATTTAAATGTAAAATGTCGTGAAAAAGAAAAAAAAGTAGCCCACATGGGGTGGGTCACCCGTAGCCAGCATAGTCCGGCCCACATGGGCTACGCAGGTGCACAGGTTCCTAAGATTTAAAATCCATGATGGCTCGGCTCGGACCGAGAAGCCCACATGTGCGGGCTTCTTTGCATAGTAGGTCATGCTGCGCTGCAAGAGTAGCGGGCCGGCTCGGCCTGCTCCTTTGACATGTCTATTTAAAATAAAAGAATGTTTTAAAGTTTTAAATAAAAAATAAGTCACCACAAAAGCTTGAGTTGTTCCAAGTTTTTTCTTTTTTTTTTGGATGGGGGGTGGGGGGTGGGGGTTGGGTATTCTGTTGTAAATCGACAAGTTGGAGTTCTATCATGCAATTTCGTGTATATATCACCGACAAGGACTCCACTACATTATTAGTCTACCAACGTTCCTTCCGTGGAGAAAAATGTACAAATTCTGTGGAAAAAGTGAAAATTCCATGAAACATGGTGTCTTATCAAACAAAAAGAAAATTGGAACAAGTAACTATTTTTTCCTAGAAAATAATGGCCATCAGCTCATCTGTTTTATTCGTAACTTCCAAGCTAGATTAATTTTCAATTTTTCAAAATGCTAAAAAACGATATTTTTGAAATGCACTTTCGAAAATAAGGAAAAATATTGTAAAGAACATTCAAAATGAATTTTTATATTTTTGAGGTTTTCAGTATTTTGTTCATTAAAAACACTGAAAATCAAGAAAATAAATTCATTTTCTCTTAAATTATTCTCAAAATGTAAAATTGAAAATGAATTGAAAATTTAAAACTAAAAACCAAAAGACTAAAAAAAAAACAAAAATTCTATGGAGGCATGGAAAATAGACATCATTAAGTGACATTCTTATGTTGCACACTTGTATTCGATGATAAAAAATGGCAATGTAATCATCACTCAATGAATATGTGCCACATAAAAATGTCACATATTAATGTCACTTCTACGTGTCTCCTTAGAATTGCCAAAAAAAAAAATCTATGCTTCCTGCCAAAGGCGCACGACATGATCTAGAGGAAAGGAAAAGGAAGGTGGGGGGAATATAATAGATGAGAACGTACATACGGGACCTAGTCTTGAGTTTTCAGGGACTCCAAGCGGACTTCTAAACTAAAATTTATAATTGGGACCTTGGCTAAAAATTATACAACAAAAATATAATAATAAATAAATATAATAATTGTTAAGAGATAAATCTCACATCGAATAAATATAAAAATATAAATTAACATATAAGCGTTTCCGATCTCCCAAATCTTATTATGGTATCTGAGCATGTCAAGCTCAAAAGAGTAATTCGATCCGATTAAGACTCAAATGAGCACACAGAATTCAAGATTGATCTGTTCTAACAAGCCATCATCTTGTGGGGCATGTTAAGATATAAATCTCATATCGAATAAATATAAAAATATAAACAGATCGGAAGAGCACACGTCTACTCTTCTTAACATAAATATTACTACCGAAGAAGTAACAGTTTTATTATGTTTAGGAACCATACTTTGTGGCCAAGATTTTTCAACTAATTATGTTGCTTTTGTATATATGGTATTTCATAAACATTTTTGTTTAAGTGCTCCATGTGTGCATCTCATAAAAATAGCTTAATAGTTATTTTAATACAGATTAAGAAATGATAATTAATATAGTTAAAATATTAAATTTTATTTATATATTTTCACATATACTCTTATGTCTCATTAATTATTAAAAAAATTAACAACACATAGGTGGCTGATGCGTTAGTAATAATAAGATATATTAATTAAGATCATATATGAAAATGAGAAATTAAAGACTCTTTTTGCATTGGAGTGCTTTAAATTAAGCAACCGCGTCCAAATTAAGTCTAGACTCCTCCAACTCCACCTGCAGATGGGACAAGGGGGAATGGTGGGCAGCTAAATAATGTCATATGTTCACATGTTTGTCCTCATTTTCCAAAAATTTGTGACCTCACACGTTTAATTTCAACATACGGCCGGATCACCGAGGAAGTAGTTTGTATCACAAATTTAACATTCGATCTTTTATATAGATACATCATACATGGTACATAAATTAATTAAAATTAATTAGATCCTGGCTAATGAAAGAAAGAATCATGTGAATGAATTTTCAAGTGTACGTATTTCCAGTAACTCACTCGAATTGATCAAAAATCTACCCTTGGTATATGATTTAAGTGGGAACTGAATATAAATACCAATAATGTAATGGAGCATTCAAAAGATCAGATCGGAAGAGCGTCGAGACTTCATTGTCAAAGCACATTAAGGCACTCCTTTGTACCATTTTTAACTCTGTGTGTGTGGAAAATGAAATGAAATCACGTGGACATGATTAATCTGGATTAAAATTAATATATTGTTGTAAGATCATAACGGGGACTGATTCCTGGAAACCAACTCTTGCAAACCAGAATTATTACGGGAGCATTAATTGAGTCCCACTAACAGCCGTCTTATAATCCAATAGATTTTACTATCTTTGTTCCACAAAGATGGCTCTTCTAATTTTCACAAAAATTAAGATACTTCATTTAATAATAATAATAATAGTATTGAATAAGTAAATTTAAAATCATTTTCCTATATTATGGTATATAATATCATTGTCATTTACTAATTTTTCAACTTTAATAATTATATTTTATTGATAATTATATCATACATTAAATAAGATATATAAGAAAAACTAATATTTCAACTAAATTAAATTTTACAGCAGATTAAAAAAAAAGAATATAAAACTATCTTTGTGGCACACAGAAATAGTACAAATTATTGTGTCCCAATCCTTCCCCCCACACTCGGGCACTCCTCTCTATAAACTTCACACTAGTCAGTGTTTTACTCACACAAACCAATCAATTTCTTCTATATTTGCAAAATATCATACTAGCTTAATTTCCTTTTATTTTCATCTCCAATGGCTTCTTCCGGAGTAGTTGTGAAGGCAATGTGCATGGTTCTTGTGGCTGTGGCCCTAGCGGCACCACTAGCCGAGGCGGCAATCTCTTGCGGTACGGTTGTGAATTCCTTGAGACCCTGCCTCCCATACGTGCAGGGTCCCGGTACTGTAGTACCACCCGCATGCTGTGGAGGAATTAAGTCACTCTTAGGCGCGGCCAAAACCAAAGTGGACCGCCAAGCTATCTGCTCCTGTTTGAAGACTCTTGCCGGATCTTTCAAGAACGTCAACTACGGCAAGGCCGCAGCCCTCCCGGGTAAATGTGGTGTCAACATCCCCTACAAGATCTCTCCTTCTACCGACTGCTCAAAGTATGTATCTAATCTCAACATGTTTGGCCTGTACAAAGTATTAAAAAACAAAATTTTACTAATTCTTGAGTGATTTAATGTCTTGGTGCAGGGTGCAATGAAGAATTGAAGATTTTCTGGCTGCAGCTTTTGAACTATTTCTAAATATTATTATGAATATGAATAAAGAGAGAGTTTAGGTTTGCAGTAGAAAACCCTGGGTTTTCATTGGCGTTAGCTATATTTTCATCATATATTAATTAATCTGTATAACCCTCTCCTAATTTTATCCGAGATATGAATATATCAGTTGTTTCTCTAATTCCTTTTCGACTAGTTTATTTTCAGTGGCTATTATGATTCTAACAGTTAAAAAGCATGATCACGAGCTAGCTAGTCAGATAATTGATATTTGATAAAGAACAAAATTAACTACTTGCACAATTTTCCTTTTTTTTTTTTTTACAAAGTGATGTGGTCATGTGATAATTATAAATTTAAAAAATTGATGTGATGTGTAAAAGAAAAGAACCGCGTCACATCATTGTGTAAGAAAAGATTGTGTAAGGAAATTTTGTACATGTAGCAAGATTTTTTGATAAATGCCTTCACAAGCACGTTCTTTAACTCAAAATAAAATCTAATTAAACTAATCATACCTAATTACGTTATATCATGAGGCCAAAAAATATATTTCTGTTCTAAAATAGAAATATAGTAAAACATAAATATATGAGTGTTTGGCAACTATTTGATTTATAATCTGCTACGTGACAGTATTTTATTAGTTTCTTTTTATAAAAAATAAAAGAATACCGTTTGACTTTTATTTTTTAATTTTTTGAAAAAATTGAAACTAATAAAATGATATCGTTTAATAGATTATAATCTAAATTATATTTAAGATGAGTGTCCAACCCGGTGCAAGAGGCTCCACTCCATTATTAATATATGGATGAATTTCAGTCAATATTTTCGACTGGGAGAAGATTTTCATTGACTTAATTCTTCGTACAGAGATAATATTGCAGACTTTAATGAAATGACGACATTTGAGCTACCCAGCCTACCCCTGTCCCATTGGAGTCCAATTTTGTTAACCCCTTTAATGGGTAATGAGAGAGAGAGAGAGAGAGAGTTCCTCAATCCTTTCCTCTTTGTAATCACTCAAATAAAAAACATCCCCTCTAATATATCTTACCGAGACCAACTCAAATGGCGTCAATGATAAGCATGTCAATCTTATTAATAAAAGTGTTGGTAAGTTAACAACCACTAAATTAAAGGGGATAACAAATTAGGAATTTTAATTTTAAAATCTACCAAAAACTCAAAACCCAATCAGCTAATTTTCAAACATTATTATACTGTGGATACCCGACACATGCTCATACGTACAACTGAGACGACATGAATGAAGTAAATTTTCACTATATTTTAAGCAACTCCATTTAATTAAATTGGTATACAAACTGTCACACCATATTATTTTATTAATTTAATTTTTTAAAAAGTTAAAAAAATTACAATTAGTCAGTATCAAGAGGTAATTTTTTACCTCTTGAATTCACATCTCTTAATCTACAAGATTAGTTGATATAGGTCTATTTTTATGAGACGGAGGTAGTATAACAATTCATTAATTCACACATAGCTTTGTGAAACTAACTGAAATTTTTTGTTAATTACCAAGTAAAACATGTGTCGACATAGAGCGAGCTACACGTCTTTGAATGTTAATGTTTGGTAGTTGTATGTCATCAATATATATATATATATATATTTGTTTTGTGAAAGAGTTAATTTCACAAAAAGTTCTCAACCTTTGAACTTAGAATCAGATAAGTCTCAGTTTTTTTTCGCTAGTCTGGGTTTTCAATATTTCATAAATGAGTACAATAGGTCACTCTTATCACTATTCCTTCAACTTTTCATAGAAAATGACCATTATACCCTTTAGCCTTTTAATTTTAAAAATAAAATATTTAAAAATATTAAAAATAATAAAAAAATTTAAAAAAAAAAAGACACCCACCCCACCCCGCCTCCCCTCCCCTCCCCTCCCCTCCCCTCCCCCAGGACGGACTCACATTATCACCAGTGGGTGCAATTGCACCCACTAAACTTTAGGGAAAAATTAATAATAAATAAATAAATTTGTTTGCTTCTAAATTAAAACCTAAAAGAATATTTAACTCAATTCATTACTCAAGATCAATAGATAATAACTTAACACAATTACTTAAATACTCACATACATCTCATGTCTGTCATATTGTCCACTTCAATAATTAAATTGAAGCCTCATTTCTCAAGAAAAGTGTCAGACATCCCAAATAGGATAGGAAGAAAAGCTTTCGACAATTTTTGTGGGGAAAGTCCAATGAAATTCTAACATTCAACACTGTAAAGATAAATTACCAGAAACTGCGGCGGCACTCACGCTCAGGTTCTTTATTTTTCTCGTCTATTCTTCTATTTTTATGGCTATTCTTAAGTGCTTTAGGCTTTTGGTGTTCAGTACAAAGGATGATAGACGGGTATCTTGGCTTTTTTTGCTTCAATTTTTCCATATTTTATGTATGGTTTGCTTAGTTGCTTTGGTAAATTGGTGTATTTGCATCACTTAGTTGTGTATATTGAAAAAGATGTATTCTTGGAAATTGAAAATGAGGCCATCATACAATCAAAGTATGAAAAATCGTAAGCAACAATTCTAAAAGATTGGTAAATTATATTCATCACTATTTTAAAATTATACTTTTCCTGTTTCATACTCACTGAATACAAATTTTGTCTCTGTCCTGGCCCCTCCCAAAAGGGTTGTCGGAAACGACAGCAACTACTGCCGTTTCCTGTAGTAGATATGGGGGTGTGGATCCCCCCATTTTGCTGCCCATTTCTGGCTGCAAAAATAGTGGGATTTACCCCCCATTATGGATGCTGGAATGGCACAGCAGTTTACTGCCTTTTTCAGCAGCTTTTTGATACTCGAAAATAGCTCTGGCAGCCATTTCAGGCAGCCCTCTTGGGAGAGGAGGGGAGGGGTGGCGTGGGGTGGGTGTTTTGTCTTTTTTTTTTTTAATTTTTTTATTATTTTTAATATTTTAAATGTTTTTAAAATTAAAATGCTAAAGGGTATAATTGTCATTTTCTATAAAAAGTTGAGGGAATAATGATAAAAAGGGACCTATTGTGCGTATTTATAAAAAGTTAGGGATCTAGAAGAGCGAAAAAAAGGTTGAAAACCTATCTAATTTTAAACTCAAAGGTTGGGGACCTTTTGTGAAATTAATAATCCGTACTTGCCAAGGTAAAGGCCGATTAGAAACCGACGCGTGTATGAAGAAGAGGATTGGTCTACATCCGCCCTAACAAATGCATGCCTCATGGACGGCTCAAGAATTTTTAAATCACACGAATTCAAACATAAAAAATACACTCACTCCGTCTCAAAATGATATTCTTCATCCGTTCTAAGGGTCCATTTGACATTAATTATAAACTAAATATTTTATAACACATTTTGTATTTTAAATTTTTGAGACACTTGTCAAATTCTCTCATTGACACTCCACTCACAAAACACATCAAATAACAACTTTTCAAAATTTAACCAATCAAATTAAGCCACATATCTTCAAAATTTAAATTTCAAAATATATTATAAATCAATCTAATTATAAACAATACCAAACGGACTCTAAATTATATTTCCCTTTACTATATTATTTTTTTAGTTTTCTAATATACTCTCATTTATTGTGTATAGTAATCAACAATAAAAAATAATCAAAGTGAAATATTAAACAAATTAAAGGGTATATTAGGAAATGTATTACTAAATTATATATTTCCAATAATATTAAATAATATTTTCTTAATCTATGTAAAAAATAAAAAGGGAATATCTTTTTGGGACGGAGAGAGTAAGTAATATTCGGAGTAATTTTACTTTCTCTACACGTATATATGCTATTATGCACCTGTACATATGTGCCAAACATCTAAATTACAAGTATCTCACAATTGTAGTCTAGATGTGTGACACGTATTACGCATGAATAATAACATACATGCGTGGGCTAAATAAAATTTTTCATAATATTCGTTCTACTTTTTAGTACAAAACTATAATCTTACAGCTCTAAAATACTGGGTTGGGAAAACCACAGAAGAAATAGTATATTCCCTCCGTCCTACTAATATAGACTTATATTTTTACAAAGATTAAGAAAAGTATACGTAATGATTTAATATTGTTGAAAAAATAAAATTTAATAGTATATTCTCAATATATTCATTTATTTACAAATTATTTTACCTTAATAATAGTATTTTTTTCATACATAATGATGTATATTAAATAAGAGTATAAAAGAAAATTAAGATTTTAACTACTCTTTAATAAAGAAATTGACTTATAGTTTGAGAAGGACGGAAAAAAACAATTCTATCTTTACGACAAGGAGGGAGGTACACCATTTTCCATGCGTTCAGTCACTTTCCAAACCCATGGCCATTGTGCCATCCTACCTACCCTACATGGCCATTGGGACATCCTACCTACGCGACATCCAAGTTCTTGTAAACCTTGAGGTGATAAGCATCTTTAGCTTGTTTGCAATTTCAGTAGCTTTCTCAATCATCAAAAATAATGATATTAAACACGAAGAAACAATGAGACCAATCAAAGAGGAAATTTACTAAGAAACTTAATCAAGCTTTTTAGTTAGAGTTTGATCAAGTTTTGAGACCTAACTTTGCCTAGAAACATCTTTCAAGGCCTACCTTACTTTAGTTGTTTTAAATATAAAAACATTATAATTTCCAACCACGTTCGTGGACCGTTTATTTTGCAATTTGCATAGGTTGATTTATCAATGTAAAGTAATAAATTTTTTTTTCCCAAAAAACTAGAGTGATTAGAGGAAAAAACCATTTTGGACATATTCTCCATTTATTTTACAAATTGAATATGATATAATTATTTAGTGATCATTCTCAAAAAGTAGGTCTCCTCAATCTATGATTATGACTATAAATTTGTTGGGAATTTAATCAATTTCCCTAAACCTGTGTGATTAAAATAAGCAATCAATATATTAACCTATAATATATATGCGGAAATTTAAATAACACTAGAAATTATTTAACGTCGTAAAACCCTTCAATGAGAAGGGAAAACCGACGGGGCAAACCAACAACTCCACTATCACCAAATAATAATAGAAATATAATGTTTATCCTCTCAAGATTATCGCCCTAAATCAAGAGGTAATCACACACTACCACAATCACGCAACACCGTCAAGAACAATATTCTTGGCACTACAAATAACTCATCTAACAATATAGACGATACCCAATAATCAATACCAAGAAATGTGGAAAATATCACCTAACCCTTTCCAAGAATTAACTCGGAGAAACCACCACGTGAAGAAGTCGAACACTGAATAAAAATCGAAATTCCTCCACGCAAAGTTGACGTCAAAATCGTTCCAAGCCACAAAGAAAACGGCTGAATTTTCCTTAATCTCATTTCGATTTCCGTGCGTGAATTGTGATGATATTTTATCTCTGCTTTCGTGTCTTTTTCTCTGCCGTTTCCACCTACCCGTGTTTCGTGTCCTCTGGTTTTTTTTTCTTTTTAGCCGCACACCCACAACATCCATCATAAACATATATATATATATATATATATATAAAATAAAACCAAATCCAATTTGGCCTAGGATTTTGTGTCCTTCAAGACTTCTAATTTTATTTAGCCAAATTACTTAATTCATCCTCCACCTTTTGTCTTGTATTTAAGTTGGGTATCATCATGGGCTGGACCTGCCCAACAATCTCCCCCTCTAGTCCATGAGGGAGGTATCCTAAACTTCAAGTGTATAACTTGAAATACATACCAGCGTGGCTGGCACAGAACTCAAGCTTTTTCTTGGTAATTACTTTTGTCAACATGTCAGCAATATTCTTGTCAGTGTGAGATCGGTTCCAACTGTAGAAACTTCTCATTAACTGCTTCACGAATCCAATGATATTTGACATCAATGTGTTTGGTGCGAGAATGATACATAGAATTCTTACTCAACTGAAGAGCACTCTGACTGTCACAATAAATGACGTACTCACTCTACTTCAACTTGAGCTCCTCAAGAAACTTTTTCAACTATATCACCTCCTTTCCTGCTTCAGTGATAGCAACATACTCAGCCTCTATTGTAGACAAAGCTACGCATTTTTGCAACTTGGACTGTCAAGAAACAGCTCCCCATGCAAAAATAAACAAGTACCCAGATGTAGATTTCTTGTTGTCAAGGTCACCTCTCATATCTGCATCTGTATACCCTGTCAAAGTTGGTTGAGCTCCTCCAAAACCTAAACACAAATCAGAAGTTCCTCTGAGATACCGCATAATCCATTTTACTGCTTCCCAATGCTCTTTGCCTGGATTAGACAGAAATATGCTAACCACACCAACTGCGTGTGCAATATCAGGACGAGTACAAATCATCGCATACATCAAACTACCAACAGCTGAAGAATAGGGAATAGCCTCCATTTTCTTCTTTTCCTCATCAGTTGAAGGACTGGATTTCTTAGTTAGTTTGAAATGAGCTCCAAGGGGTGAGTTAACTGGCTTAGCCCCTTTCGTGCCGAATTTTTCAAGTACCCGTTCAATATAATGTCTCTGTGATAACCACAACTTATTAGATTTTCTATCTCGAACAATCTCCATACCCAAAATCTGTTTAGCTGACCCCAAATCTTTCATATAAAAAGATTTATGCAAGGAATCCTTCAATTTTTGTATCAATTCTGCATCTTGGCCAACTATAAGCATATCATCAACATAAAGCAGTAAAATAATGAATTTATCACTTGGAAAAGATTTGAAGTAAAGACAAGAATCTGCAGTAATTCTTGTATATCCCTGACTCATCATAAAAGTATCAAACTTTTTATACTACTGTCTTGGTGCTTGCTTTACGCCATACAAACTCTTCTTTAATTTGCATACAAGGTGTTATTTCCCCTTCTGTTCAAACCCTTCTGGATGTACCATATAAATCTCTTCCTCCAAATCACCATGAAGAAAGGCAGTCTTCACATCAAGTTGTTCAATTTCCAAGTCTAAACTGGCTACTAAACCCAAAACAGCTCTGATGGATGTCATCTTCACCACAGGGGAGAAAATCTAATCAAAATCAACACCGTATTTCTTCCCAAAACCTTTCACAACCAACCGAGCCTTATACTTCAATAAGTCACCATTGCTGTCCCTTTTGATTTTGTACACCTATTTATTCCTCAAGGCCTTCCTACCCTTAAGAAGATTCACCAGCTCATAGGTGTCATTTTTCTTCAAAGAAGTCATCTCATCTACCATGGTTTTCATCCAGTGGAATTTGTCTTTATGACCCTGAGCCTCTGAATAACTTCTGGTTCTCCATCCTCAGTGAGCAAAATATAATCAGACTCAGGATACCTAGTAGATGGTATACGCACTCTTGCAGATCTTCTTGATTCTCCAATTTCTTCTTTAACAGGGGTCTGCTCCCCCTGATCAGTAATCTGCTCCTCCTGATTACTAGTATGATCAACTAGACTATCATCGATTGTTTCATCATCAATAGGAGCTATCTGACTACTAGTGCTAGGCTGAGATGCTGAAGAATTATTAGGTATGACACCAGGAGCAACTAAAGTCATCTCCTTAGGTTGTTCGACTTTATCAAAGTCCTCAAATGTCTAATCTTCAAAAAACACTGCATCTCTACTTCTCACAAGCTGCATTTTCTTTGGATCCCAAAACTTGCATCCAAATTGTTCATCACCATAGCCAAGAAAAACACAAGGAGTAGCTCTGTCATCAAGCTTCGATCTCTATTTCTTAGGTACGTGTATAAAAGCTTTGCACCCAAACACCTTCAAATGAGAGTATGAAACATATCTACCTGTTCAAACTCTTTCTAGAATATCAAAATCCAAAGAAAGTGAGGGAGATCTATTAATCAAATAGCAAGCAGTCCGAACTGCTTCACCCCAAAAAGTCTTAGGAAGCTTGGCTGTCTTCAACATGCATCTGACTCTGTCAAGAATGGTACGGTTCATTCTTTCTGCTATACCATTACGTTGAGGAGTCCCTGATTCTGTAAACTCATGTCGAATCCTAAAATCTGAGCAATACTCTCTGAACGCATGTGAAGTGTATTCCCCACCATTATCTGTTCTGAGGCTTTTCAAATACTTCCATGTTTCTCGTTCTACTATGACATGAAACTGCTTAAAGTACTGGAGTGCCTGATCCTTAGATTTCAGAAGATAGATCCATAATTTCCTAGAAGCATCATCAACAAATGTAACAAAATATTTGTTTCCACCCAAAGATGCTACATCACCAGGAGAACACATATCAGAATGCACAAGATCTAAAATATTCTCTTTTCTTTTAAACGTGCCAGAAAAAGAAACTCGAGTTTGCTTACCGAATAAACAATGTTCACATCGGTCTAGGGACGTACCATTGGCTAAAGAGATAACTGCCTTCTTAGCCAGAACCTGCAAACCTTTTTTACTCATGTGCCTAAGCCTCTTATGCCACAAATCAGGAGAAGGATCTTCAACTGCATTTATCCAAGTCTTACGAGACTTTGCATAAGTCTTGTATTACGTGCAATAAAACTTTCCACTGGCAACGACTATTGATCCCTTTGATAACCTCCACTTCTAATCACCAAAAGTACTGAAATACCCGATTCAGTCAAGAGTATTTATTGTAAGCAGATTAAATCACATGTCAGAAATATACCTTACATCCTTCAGAATTAGGATGTACCACATATTTGTCTCCAGGGAAATGTCACCGATCCCCGTGATTTTGGAATGTGAAGAGTTAGCCATATTTGACTGGCCATACTCACCTGCTATGTATGTAGTAAACAATTCAATATTTCTGCAAACATGGTATGAGGCACCACTGTCAACATGCCACTCAGTAAGAGGGTCTCCAACGTGTAGGCATTGACCCACTCCGCAAGAGAGTACATAACTAGTCACCACACCTACAATATTTTCATCATCTTTCCTCTGATTATTACCCTCCTTCTGCTCTTTCAACCAAATTCTGCAATTTCTTTTATAATGACCCTCTTTGCCGCAGTGATAACAAGTCTTCTTATCATTTGACTTTGACCTGCCTCTAGACTTGCTGTGACGCCTTTACCTTTTATTCTTGCTTCTTCCTCTGTAATCATCTGAAACAAGAGCTAATGTATTATCTGAACCCACATGCAAACCTGAAGATTTTCTCCTGATTTTATCTTACAATAAAGGATATCCTCCATCCTAGGTTTCTATGTCACCCAATTGTGATTGGTAAGCCTGATTATAGCACTACCAACTGGGTCATCCATTTTAATCCACACAATTGAACCTGGCTCTGATACCACTGTTGGAAATTTAATTAATTTCCCTAAACTCGTGTAATTAAAATAGGTAATCAATATATTAACTAATAATATATGTGCGGAAATTTAAATAACACAAGGAATTATTTAATGTCTTAAAACCCTCCAATGAGAAGGGAAAATCGACGGAGCAAACTGAAAACTCCACTATCACCAAATAATAATGGGAATACAATGTTTATCCTCTCAAGATTATCGTCCTAAATCAAGAGGTAATCATACACTACTACAATCACGCAACACCGTCAAAAACAATATTCTTATCACCACAAATAACTCATCTAACAATATAGACGGAACTCAATAATCAATACCAAGAGATGTGAAAAATATCACCTAACCCTTTTTAAGAATTAACTTGGAGAAACCACCATGTGAAGAAGTCGAACACCGAATAAAAGTCAAAATTCCTCCACGCAAAGTTGACGTCAAAATAGCCACAAAGAAAACGGCTGAATTTTCCTCAATTTCGTTTCGATTTCCGTGCGTGAATTGTGGTGATATTTTATCTTTGCTTTCGTGTCTTTTTCTCTGCCGTTTCCGCCTTCCCGTGTTTCGTGTCCTCTAGTTTTTTTTTTGTTTTCTTTTTAGCCGCACACCCACAACATCCATCCTAAACATATATATATAGATATATATATATATATATAAAATAAAACCAAATCCAATTTGGCCTAGGATTTTGTGTCCTTAAAAATTTTCATTGATTTCAGGTTTAACAATTTTTGATAAAATTTTTGTTGAAAAAAAGGTTTCATGAAATCTATAATACGAATTTGAGCGTTAGAGGTCGAAAATTGTTAAGGAGAATATATATAATTGTATTTGACCTTCTAGGATGTATGAACTTTTAGATTTTAGTGGAATTGGTTCGATTTAAGAGGGCACTTCAATTCAAATTTTCATAGACTTCAGGTTAATAATTTTATTGAAAGTTTTAATTTTTTATCCAAAAAAAATAATAACAAATAAATAAAAATATATGCAAAGATAACAACAAAACATGTTTCTACTATTTGTATGACACTACAAAAAATGTCACTTGCAGCGACAACAATTTCCGACGATACCGAAAATCGTCGCTACAGCTTCGGCTATAGCGGCGGCAAGCAGTCGCCGCAGTAGGCTAACCCCTGTAGCGGCGACAAAATCATGTCGCTGCTATAGGTTTACTCTACAGCGGCGACATCAGATGTCACCACTACAGGTTGTGGTTATAGCAGCGATAACATTATATCTATAGCCGCTACAGATGTCGCTATACGGTTGGTGGGAAGACTTTCCCGCCTTTGTCGAGGCCTATACCAACGACTTCTCGTTGCTGTACATGCTATGTTCGTTTCTATTATTGTAATAATTTATATAATATATATTTTAAATGCAAACAATGAAATGAAAATCACTTTAGCTCAATTGGTGAAAGGCTTGGAGTGTGAGGGGAAGCTCCTGGGTTTGAGCCTTGGCGGAGGCAAAATAATGCCTTAATTAAACAAGGCGGAGGTGGGTTGGGCGGGGTGGCAGGTAGGGTCAACTAATTTTTGGGGCCCAAAATCGTGGGTCACCGCTATAAATGTCGTCGCTACAGGGTCCGTAGTTGTTGCTATAAAGCAAAAGGTACGGGCCAATAGTAACAACGTGGTTGTCGCTAAAAGTCACCACTGTAGGTCTACAGCAGTGACTTTTGGGCACGTAGCAGCGACATTTGTCGCCGCTATTGGCGACATTTTCCGGTCGTGTGGATAGAATTCCATTTAATTATTTTACAACTTAATATTGTGAGAATACCTCATCCAAAATGACATGATTTTCAAAAAATTGAGTGATAAAAAGGCCATAAGTTTTGTTGATTTACTTGTTCAAACCATAGCTACCCCTCCCATATCCCTCCTGTGTATTTAAAAGGAGAAAAAAGAAGAAGAAGGTAAGAAGTCGAATTTTGCCAAGGATTGTGACTTTCTGAGTACATTTTTAACATTAGAATTTAAAATCCATAGAAATTCGTAGAATTATATTATTTAATGGTATCTCAAAACCTGTAAAAAATAGATAGAAATTGAGAACACACTAGATTTCTATAGAATCCATGAAATTGTAAATTGAAGATTCTTGGAATTGTATAGATTTTTAAAGTCTATCAAATTCCAAATTGTGGACACCAATCCACAGAAAATCATAGAATTCCATTATAAATGAAATGTATCAAAATGATAATAAGAAATTGAGGACACTTGAGGTGAACACCCTCTGAAACATTTGTGTTTTTAACAGCAAAGCCATTCAGTGAAAAGCTCCTTAAACAAATATCTTTGTGGAATCTATATCTATATATATATACACATAATACTAATGTCATTGCTATTTTTGTTTTCCCGCACATTTTCACTTGCTAAATCAGGTAAAGATATCTTAGCCATTCATCTTATCATCCAATCTAAACCCTTCACTTTATTATTATATGTTTTTAATTTATATTTTCATTTATTTAGATATTTGTTTAGTTTAATTAATTAAAATCAGTCATCCATTCCGTTCGAGATTATATTTTTCTGCTTCCTGATTTATCTTTCATTCATCGAGATTATCTATTTTGAAAATGATGTATATCCTCTGATCTAAATATTCTTCTTCCTCAATTTCATGCTGAAATCTCGACTGGTTTCAACCTTAATCTTTGTTCTTCCTCCTATATAATTCATATGTCTATTTACTGATTTTTTTTTAAAACCTAATTTTTTTAGTTAGGAATTGTAATAAAATTGAATATGTAATGACAGATTATATTTTCTCAAAGGATATGCTCGGAAAAAAAAGCAATTTATTACTTCACAGCAAATAAAGAAAAGTCAATATGTTCCGTCATTTGTTTTAAAAGTAAAATGTTTATTGAATTATTATGGTATATATTGATTTTTTTCGCGGGAAAATTCGCCTATATTAATTCATGTTTTTAGATTTCTAACGTCACATCTTATTATTATTTTTATTTATACTGGAGATCAATAATTGAGCATGTTATCTAATCAAATTATCATATATATATTATTTTCTTATTGGATAGATTGTATATTTGATAGTCATTATGAAATTTTTGATCCATTTATAAACATGTATAGTTTTCAAAAGACTATTTCTAAAACGAGATTTCTTCATTATTCACTAATACATGTCATTTGTGATGAATGAATTTTCAAAATAGTTTTGTTTCTTATTAAAGGTTGATGATTTCATAAATTGAAAATGGTCTATGGAATGATATATGGTAGTGATATTTTTTTAGTGTCATATGGTTAGGTTTAAGATTTTTCTAAATTAAATTATAATATGTATCTTTTGCTTGGTATATCAAATTCGATGTTCTAAAAATTCGGATAAGTTATCGAACCAGAAAAAAGATAGGTTAAAGGTCGAAAAGGTTGAATTGAGTCAAACTAAAGTCAAATATATTTTAATTAAATAATTGAAAAAAATTAATTTTTACTTCAAATAATATGGAAAAATAATATTTGATTTTGTGTTTTATACACGTTATTTGTATTTCAAATACACGTGGCATGCATCCATACACGCGTACATAGTGGGGGACGTTTTATAACAATATCTCCTAAAGGTTTTGGAAAGGGACTCTTGATTATATGATTTTTTTTTTAATTTTTACTGTTTTTTAATCTATTTTGACAAGTTCAAGCGACTTTTAATTTTTTTAAACCGATTTTTGGATAAATAGTTTTTGAGGTAAATCGAACTAATTTTCTGGCCAATTCATGATTTTTCCAATTAAAGTGGTAATAACATTTCAATTCTTTAAATACTGATTAAATTATGTTAACATCTTAACGTATTAGTTTTTAGAAGGTGTTTATTGAGAAACATTACATATCACTAATGCATATTAGAAAAGTTGAAAAAAATCAAGAAAAGTTGAAAAAAATCAAACGGGTAAATAAATCACGTGTACATTTTGTAGAAAAAGTTGGTGTTAACTCATCACAGACAATTTTATATAGGTATTTCGTGGGTTACAAATTGAGAATGTCTGAAAATTATGATATGTGTTAAAAAATTCAAACAACTGATTATACTATAAATATTGTATACATGTATTACCCTTTATCATTTATTCAAAATATGTTTATCGGATGTAATATGTACCATTTGCTTTGTTAAATTAATATGTTTATATTTATTCCTTTAACAAGTTATTATATTCAGTCCGATCTGTACTTTTTATGATTTTGTGTTAATCATTTATACTCTATTCAAATGAGATATATTATTTGGTATTATTTACCCGTGCAATGTATGGATGAAATTACTAGTACATTTAGCAGCAGCATCTTGAAGCCCTCAACTTCATCTTAAATTAATTAAAAGGCTAAAAGCAACAAAGTCAAACTTGCTCTAGTCTAGTGAAAATTAAACGTCAATGCACAACAAGTCCAAGTGCATTACTTGCGTCATAACACTAAGGTACGTACTAGTATTAATTAATTTGGAGTTAGAAGTAGTTTATTATTATACCATACAATTAATTAGTTAAAATTAAAAGTAGCAAATATGCATGCATGGTTATCCATCCAACTTTACACATTTTACTGATCAGAAGCTGCTGATCCTTTATCAATGAATTCCCACTCTGTCAAGTCTGATGCAACGTTATTAACCCCGAATCTGGACGCCATACGATTCAGTTTTGAACGCATTGCCACCACCAACCACGGTTCATCCGGTTCAGATACAGCCTTGTCCACTTTCCTCAAAAGCTCTTCCTTGAGATCCCTGATCGAACAATTTTCTCCATCGCACATGATCTTCTGTTTGCAATTCGGCTCCATTTTCACCTTTGAATCCGTCACTTGATCCAATTTCCATCCACTGCTACTCCCCATTCTGATGATGATGATGATATCACTGACTACCCAAATCAATTAAGCAGCTGACTGCTGTTTTAAGGATATGAGAAAGGTAAAATTTAATTACGCCAGAAATTTTGGCACAATTAGGACTTTTAACAATAAAATTCACATGGTTCGTTGGCACTAGGCCGTAAAATTGAAATTTGAATCTTCAAAATGAAAAACAGAAGGGTATCTGAGTCGTAATCCATCATGGTTGATTGTCCACAACCAGCAAACAAATTTACAAGAAAAGAAATCCCAAAAAACATACAAGTATATTATAATCAATCAATTAAGTGATAAACTTCAAATACCATCAATCATCATCTCAAGAAGTATGAATTGGAAATTAGAAACGAGTACCATTACTCAACTTTGAAAAACTTACCATGAATTTTTACCTCGGAAAGAGTACTGGGTGTTGAAGAATTGACCAGAAGGAATTCCTTTAAAATGGACAGAAAGGGCATTTCAATCGCCCGACCCTAGCCAACGCTTGAAATTCTTCATAGTATAAAAATTTGTGTTTCCTATAAGAATTTTACTTCCAAAATACTGATTTTTCCCCCTTGATATAAGACAAATTTACCTGGTTTTTATGTTTAATCAATTATCTAACTTCTTAAATAATCATATAATATATAATACAAAAGTTTTCAATTGGGTTTGGATTTTCAATTGTAATTTTCCCGCTCATAATCTTGCTGACCTCATCATGACATTGCACAATAATTTGGGCTGGATTACCTTGATGTTGCACAATGATTAGGCCGGATTACTACTTCTACAGATGGTGCCCCAATTGATTTTATTTTTTATTTTATTTATTTTATTTATGAAAGAATAGTAATTCCCATAATAATAAGTAAGTGAAACTAATACTCCGTCAATTGTCTCAAAGGCAAACTATTAAAATATTACTAGAATAATCATGAGATTCTTCTTTACCCTTAAAGACGCACATTTCCCAAGAATTACTCTGCTTTCATATATTTTTCCCTCATCCCTTCAATCTTCACTCTTTCCATAATTTTTAAAATTCATTCCATAATTCATCCCCTTCTAAAATCACAAAATTTCATAATTTTCAAATTTCTTTTCTTAGAGTCTTTGAATCTATGGAAACTAAACCCTAAAAAATGTCACTTTTCTATTATTACTATTTATATTATTATTTAGCGTCGTAAATTGCATGAAAATTATAAAATTGAATTAAATTTTCTCGAAATTGTGACAGTTTATATAACACTTTTATGTATTGTACGGGTATAGTGATTATATATATCTGTACATTGTGACGCGGTTGTTATAGGGTAGGGGGTTTATGTTTTAAGTGTTGTTCTAATTGGATAAACTTTTTAAAATTACTATGTACAAAAATTTTACATTGTTGCTTGCCATAGATAAAATTCTAAATCTGCAAATAAAAAAATCATTTTTTTGTTAAAGAAATTAAAATTCAGCTAATATTGATCTCTATGATCGGGTTTCTTAATAAAAGTCTTCCGCATATAGAACAATTTGAAATTAGTATAGTTTTGTTAATATAAAAGTTTTGTCAATTCAAAATTAACTCACTAATCGAGATAATGCGAAAAATGGGAACACCTACATTAAAAAGAAATTAAAAAAGTTGGAAAACTTATAAGTCTCATTTTCGAGTTTTAAAATTTAAACTTTTCTTATTTCGATATTCATTACGAGTTTTCATTAATTTATATTAGTTTATTAGTTTTTATATTTCTTTTTTTATTTTAGTTTGCTCATTTCTATTTTTTTAGCATTTATATATAATTATGAATTTTTATAATTTTTTATTATCTGCTACCGATGTAAATTTGACAGCGAGTGGCTGTAATTTCTTATGGATTAGTATTTTTTAGAATTATTCGAAAATAAAGACATTATAAACTAATTGTCTGGTATTATATCTACTTATTTATTTATTGTTTATGTTTGTTTGATTTTCAAAATTTTCTTCTCAAAATCTTTGATAATATGTAAACCAAAATTTATTTCAGAATAACTTGGAAGCCTATTTAAAGGAAATTTTTTACACATTTCCCAGTATTAACTAATATAATAACATGATTCTTTCATTTCGATAGAAAAATCCTTTAAAAAAATGAAAATAAATTGCCACATATTTATGAGTTGATCGGTCAAATTGTCATCTCTGATAATATCTATACATTTTTAGAATTAAATTTATTAAAAATAAAAAAAAGAAATGCTTAGTGAGTCATGTGTCTATGGGGCGGGTCCAACTTAACCAGCACCCGCCCTGGACCCACAGCAGGGTAGACAATGTTGCCGCACCATTTTGTCTCGATTAGGTATGGGGGGTCAATCCTATTAAGGGTAAGTATCTATGGGTTTAATGGGTCGATGGATCAAATTTTCATTCAAATTATTTGACTACTAATTATTACAACTTTATAAAGGTTGGACGTGTGAACTTACACAACATGTTTGGAAGAGACCATAATTATGAACTCAGGCATTTTACTACAAATATCCCATAGTGAATTATAATCTCCATATCAATTCATAATTTTATATTTTTATACAATGCAACTGGTATATTGTATTTTATTTATGACATAATGTCCACACTCACACGTCAATTTTGATATGAATGTATACTATAACTCTATCCATGTAACGCACTAGTGAAAAAAATCTAGTGTTATCTAATAAAACAATTTAATTTTGTTAAGTTTCAAAAGTCCATCTAATTGGACTGACCATCGATCAATATCCTAAATTTGTCAAATTGGTGGAAGCTTAATGACAATACTACTCCCTCCATCCCACAAAGATATTCTCTTTTCATTTTTCACATAGATTAAGAAAATATCATTTAATGTTATTGGAAATATACAATTTAACAATATATTTTCTAATATCCCCTTTGATTTATTTAATATTTCACTTTAATTGTTCTTTGTTGTTAATTACTATGCACAATAAATGAGGGTATATTAGAAAACTAAAAAATTAACTTAAGAAAGGAGAATATAATTTGAGAAAGATAAAGAAGAAAAAAGGAGAATATCTTTTTGGGACAGAGGGAGTATATAACATTAGAGCATCACCAACACAATTTTCAATGGATATTTTTTTAAATTTTTTTTTTAAATAAACAGCAGCAAGTTAAAGTTTAAACGGAGTGTAGAAGAATTTAATTAGGTTTACTAACACTTAACTCTTAATTATCACTCTTATCGCAAGCATATGTTCTTTCATATGAGATTAATTTAATTTTTTAAATCACTATCACTGAACAAAATCCAATTTTTCATTTTCAAAAGTTTAATTTATCGTCTCCAACAAGCTAGTTCTAGTGGTAAAACCACCCCCTTACTAGGTTGTTGAATCCGAGTTAGATTCATCATTCCAATCCCTACGATCCCCAAATTTACTTAACAAAATTATAATAAGTTGATAATTTTCAAAAACCTCTTGGAGGTACTCCATAAGTTGATCGTAACTATGCAAATAGACATAAATATAAACCAAACTATTGGTAAGTCAAACCGTTAATACAAATTAAATAAAATTGAAAATTGAAAAAAAAATACGGAGGAAATATTAAGAGGAAAATAATAGTATACTTGTAATTCATGCTGATGAATGCGCGGTTCCAACGACTAAATAACACTTGAACTATATACATATCCATCCAAGAGACCATATACATACAAATGGTTTGTGGAGTATATATCTTCCACTTGAAACATTTTGGAGTTGTACAACATTCAAAAGCTCAATGGTTTATCAGGTCGAACATATAATATCCTATTCCTATATATGTCCAAACTTCCAGCAAAAGTAGCAATTCATGGGAAAGACCACTGACCAACCACAATCCACTAGAAACCCAACTTGATGAAAATTGGGACAACTGATATTTCTCATGTATAATTGACATTTTACAGCCAAGCAAATTTCGTATTAGTTCTACTCTATTATCATTTTGCTTATCATTCTTACTCCTGAAATATTGTATCACAAATTAAGGCCTATCCCCAGGCTTATTAGGCTTATCGAGCACTAATGTGTTCATAGCCCAAACGGCAATTCCTACCAGCATTATAAAGGACGCGTTCCTCTTACACTACTCATTCTATCAGCATTTCGCGCTAAACATCGTGCACATTTCACAACAGAATCTAAAGATTGACGTGAGATATACAGCAAAACTAGTCACTATAATATCCTTGTACACGCACTAGCTACTAAATAATTGTAAAGGATTTGGTGTCATTCCTGCTTTCATGTAGAAGATTAAGTAAGAAAGTACCTGCCCCTCAGCTTGTTTCAGCGGCAGAAAACTGACTATAATGTTCTTCATAGTGGTAGACGCCCTAAACTGTAGGCAGAATCAGCAACTTACCACTGGTTGCAGATAGCAGCGGTAGTTGGTTGCTCGTTTCAGTCAATAGAAAATATGAACAAAGGCCTTAACGATATATGCACTAGAAGTTTCTCCGTGCATAAAGAACCAAGCAACATTCTTTTCAAAATCCATAACGTTTTACATGTAGCATAAGCTTGAGTGGCAACATAGAGAAGCTGCAAAGTTCAACGAACTTCCAGGAGAAGAAATTTATTCAGAATAAGCAGAGTCACTAGCTTATTCAATATACTGAAGGAAAAGAAGAAACAGCCACATAACATATTGGAAAGTATATCAAATAAACAACAAACACACACACACACACTCACTGACTGAAGGAAAGAACCAACAAATCATATTCCAACTTCTTAAACTTCAGCTCAATAACATAATGAAGTACATGAGACGACAGTGGACGACAGAAACTTTCTTGGCCTTCACTAATTAAAACAGGAATTTAGATATTAAAATCTGTTGGGTTTGTTGTCAAAAATAATCCAAAGTTGAAAAGGAAAAGGAAAGGGAAAGAAGAAGAATCCTAGAAAGAAAAGGAATCCAAATAATAGAAGGATTGTCTTGTCTTCTAAGGAAACGAAGCCTATAAATAGAGATGTTTTCTTCTTCTTTTATGCACAAGTGGTACAAGTGAGTTGAGAGAAAAATTAGTGAGTCCAAAACCTTGAAAAGTTTTCTTGTAACTCTTTGTGGTTTGTTCAAAGGGTAGAAAATTAGGTGTGGTAAAACTCGGTGTGCTACTTGGGTCAGGTCAGAGAGTCTTGTGAAGAAAAATAGTAGCCTAGCGTATTCGGATTTCTTTAATTCTTCGCTGGTTAGGCAAAGGGTAGAAACTAGTAGATGTGATAAAGTTTGTTATATTTTTCTTGTAATACTTAGGGGATGGGTTTTAGCGAGTGAAAATTCTGTATGGTTGTAGCGACTTTAATATTATAGTGGAAAGCTTTGACAGTCCGTTAAATTTGTCTTCGTTCTTTTATTTTTCCTTATCTCAATTAAATTCCTTGAACAACAGTCCTACGAGTGTAATCGGGGAATTTGCCTTAATTCCCAACAATGGTATCAGAGCGTCAGGTTTTGTTTGAGGTGGAGCAGAGGAAAGATATGGAAAAGTACAAAGTTGTGATAATCAAGTTTGACTTGTAATTAGAACAAGTCTGGAATTTCTTGATTTTGATTGGGCAATTTAAAGCTTTCAAAGGAAAACCTTCTCCTTGTTCTAACAAAGTTGCTGGAACCAGTATGAGCGATAGTGATTGGGAAGATTTATATTTGAAGACTGGAACCAGGATGTGTCTCCATCTAGCCAGAAATGTTCTCGTAAATATTCATAGAATATTTGCTGTGAAGGAACTATGTCGGCAATTTGGAGAGGTGGATCCGGCAAGGGGTTCTTCAAATTTGTTACACCTGGAAAAATTGTTTAGTTCTTTGCGAGTTGGTGCAGATACAAAAATTCTCAATGAGATCGTCTGGGGACTGGTGGTTGTTGCAACTTGTTGGTGTTATAGACTAGCTGATCACGTGAGAAAACATTGTCCAGCTGGAGCAGGTTCGGCTACTGTTTAGATTTGGACAATCCGACTCTCTTGGTGTGAGGGCGGTGGAGATGTGCTATGAAGTATGTGAGTACATCATCATGGTGTGTCACTAGGTGCCATGGTAAAAGATGTGTGTTACACCTAGCGGTTGTATTTACACATGGCATTGGTTGGCGGTGATGCAAGGTGTATGTTTGTAGTAATATCGATGGCTGATGAGCTCTCTGAAAAGCCAACGAGAGAGTTGCACCACAAATTTCAACAGGTTTATTTCGACATTGAGCCGATGAAATGCTTGGAATTTGTTGTTAATTCTAAGTGGTTATACTCATGTGGTGGAATATGGGACTGTCAAAGTGTGTCAAAGGCTTGCCTGTAATTTCTCAAGTATTGTGTACAAGACTAGAGAAGATGAAGATTTTGGCTTATTTTGGCAAGGTGGAGATTGTTGGGTTTGTTGCCAAAAATAATCCAAAGTTGAAAAGGAAAAGGAAAGGGAAAGAAGAAGAATCCTAGGAGGAAAAGGAATCTAAATTATAGAAGGATTGTCTTGTCTTCCAAGGAAATGAAGCCAATATATAGAGATATTTTCTTCTTCTTTAATGCACAAGTAGTACAAGTGAGTTGAGAGAAAAATTAGTGAGTCCAACACCTTGAAGAGTTTTCTTGTAACTCTTTGTGGTTTGTTCAAATGGTAGAAAATTAGGTGTGGTAAAACTCGGGGTGTTATTTGGGTCGGGTCAGAGAGCCTTGTGAAGAAAAATAGTAGCCTAACGTCTTGGGATTTCTTTAATTCTTCGCTGGTTAGGCAAATGGTTGAAATTGGTAGATGTGATAAAACTTGTTATATTTTTCTTGTAATACTTGGGGGATGAGTTTTGGCGAGTGAAAATTCTCTATGGTTATAG
>CAVNYN010285363.1:0-10731 GCA_963692815.1 Nyctanthes arbor-tristis | reverse complement strand
TTTGGTGGTGCAGATGCTTTGGATGAAAGCTCAAGGTTGCTCTTGTGGGAAAGCTACTGTCAGCTGGGCCTGTTGATGGAGGATCTTTTGGGTTGGAATGGGATACATGGCAACTGATTTCCCCTGCTCTGCTGCTTTGCGTCTGTTTGACCGGATGCTTCTGTACCCTTTTTGTTCATTTCCTTTTGCTGTATTGTTTCTTTGTTTTTAGGTTTTTTTTTTAAAGTTTTTCTTTGTATATGGGATGGTATCCCTCAATTGTGGATACCTGTTAATATTTATGAAAGTTGCTTTTTCTTTAAAAAAAAAAGTTACAAGAGCACGACATTCATCTTCAGTTGAAGATCGTGCAAATGCTTTTTGCTTCCTAAAATCTAAAAAAATGGCAGTCACCCAGATATATATATATATAGGATGAAGTGGAAGTCCTGTCATCTGGATTTTCTACCCAATCAATGTCCCAAGTCGTTGGCTCATATAGACTTCTTTATCGAGGTGGCCATTAAGGGATGCTTTATTAACATCTAAATGTTCATTAATAGACCAATTGTATGAAGGGCTATATATGGTTAGATCGACCTGGATTGTAATAGGCTCAATGAATCAGTTGTAAGTGTTATGATAACCAATGTCAGGGTATTGATAAAAGCCTTTGGCAAGTAGATGCGCTTTGTAACGCGAAACTAATCCATTTGGGTTTCATTTTATTTGATAGACCCACTTGCACCCAATGACATTATAAGAAGGAGAATTGTGAAGTAATGTCCAAGTGTTGTTTCGTAGTAGAGCATTTAGTTCTTCGTTCATGGCATATCGCTGATCTCAGGAAATTTCAAGGCTGTAGAAACATAAGAAAGTTTTACACTTTTTGGGTTTAGATAGCGATGACAACGGGGCAGGCTCGGGGCAAGTATGCCTTCCCCGTACCCACCGCGTACCAAAATCAGTCTGGTACGGGATAGGGGAGGTTTGGGGCGAGAGATCGAGAAAAATACCCGTTACCCCCCCCCAAGGGTTAAGAAAATTTTAAAAAAATTTCTAAAAAAAATTTAGAAACAACATAAAAAAAAATCCACGTTTCAAAAAATAAATAAATAAATAAATAACCATCCAAATAGAGGCTAGTGTATATATTAGATTGTGTTGTCTTAATTTTATTTTTTATTATAAGGAAATTAAAACTTTGACTTAATATTGGATTAGCTAAAAAAATTAACAGAAAGATAAGTGGCCAAGGCAGTGATGCCTTGTTGATTTAAGGCTGGAACTCAAGTAACGGCCTTTCACTACTCCTTTTATATCAAATTTTTTGTTTATAATTTAAAAAAAAAAAATTCTTATCAGGTATTAGGTTCGGGGTGAGTCAGAGAGGCCACGACCCGTCCCCAACCCAATAAGAATTCGTGGCGAGATTCTTGACCCCGTACCTGACCCAATATTTAGCGGGGCGAGTACCTGCGGGTATCGGGTTTTGGGTTCGGAATTGCCATTCCTAATGTTAAGTTGAAGAGTTTAATTAAAAGCTTGAAGATATTGTTTTTGAACGCACAAAATCGTGGGGTATGTGTCGAGAGGTTCATGCCGAGATTTTGGATTTTCATCATGAAAGGAAACATAGAGATATTGGGAGGTTTCTGGTTAAGAATAAAGTGCTTTCAGCTGGGGAAATTGGTGTCGTGTGTTAACATCGGATTATGTTTGAGTCCTAGTCAACAAAGTGTAGACCCTTATGTCAGCCTTACTGGATAAATATAGAACTTAGTTCTGGACTTCAAATCTCGTTTGAGACCCAGCTCATATTGGATATATTTTGGATTTTCAAAGAGAGAAATTGTTCTAAAAAATATGGATCCCTTAAATGAACATCTTCCTCTATATTTATAGTCCTTGGTGAGAAGGGTGAGCTGTCACTGTACAAACTTTCAGAGCTTCTGTCTTCAAGTACAAATGGAACATTCTTAGCCGGAAAGTGAAAGTACAACCGTTCTAGTACAATATAAGTACGACGACTTTGATTGACTTGTCTAAATAATTGACTTTCACCAGCTATCATGGGAGCCACTATGTGAGAGGAGTTAATTCCTTAAGATTTGAAATCTCTTAAGGTGATTGGGCTTTGAATTCTAACTAGATTTTTTTCACCCGTGTATAGAGTTATAGTATACATTCATATCAAAATTGACGTATGAGTATGCACATCATTTTATAAATAAAGTACAATATACTAGTTGCTTTGTAGAAAATTACGAATTGATATGTGAATTACAATTTACCATGGAATATTCTTAGTAAAATGTCTGAGTTCATAAGTTTGATCTCTTCTAAGCTCGTCGTACAAATTCACACGTACAACCTATATAAAGCTGTAATAATTAGCAGTCAAATAATTAGATATAACAATTTGACTCATCAATCTATAAGCTAGTGGAGACATGCCTCTAATATGATTGATACGTTACGCCTAATCGGGGCAAAAGAAGAAGTATGAGGTAATATTATCTTACCCACCGTGGGTCCAGGGCGGCTGCGAGTCAGATTGGAACCACACTATAGACCACGTGACCCACTAGGCATTTTTTATTTTTAATAAATTTATTTAGAAAAATGTGTAAAAATTATTAGAGATGGCAATTTGACTAATCGACTATTAAATCCGTGGTAGTTTATTTTTATTTTTTTGTTATATTTTTTTTTAAAAGGACTTTTCTGTCGAATTGAAATAATCATGTTATTATATTAGTTAATGTTGAGAACTTTAAAATTCTAAATGAAGGTTTTGTTTTATTCTATATTCATCAATTAATAGTGTGTTGCACATGACATTAATTGAAAGGGGAAAAAATTCATGAGTCTTTTTGTGGGTCATGGTGGAGTCCCAACCCGTCTCATTACCTGACTTATCTTGACCCGCCATATGAATTGTAGGTTTAGGGCGGGTCCGGGTGACTTCAAGACTCATGGGCGGGTCTAGAATATTGCTAACCCGCCTTATTTCCATGGCTATAAATAATCATATCACAATGAATTATTGCAACTATAAGTTTAGTCTCTCACTTATGCATTGTACGGGAAGATTAATTTTCAAAAAAGTTTAGTAATAATGAATAATAAAATATTAGATAAATTCACATTTTCATATTTGCATAACAAAAATAATAAATATACGGTTTTAATTTAGTATTTGACTCATTAAATTAATATTTTATTAATACTATATTAATAGTTACCTGTTAAAATACTCAATTAATGTTTTACTATATTTCATTTTTAAATCATTTAACTTATTTAATATTATTAATTAATAGTCTAATAATATGTATTGGGCAAGTATATACTCATATTCACTCAATACCCGTTCAGATAAAAATTTTAATACTCATAAGAAAGTACTCTCTCGACGTATCCTTTCTATGAGTAAAATTCAAATTGATAGTTATAATTAAAACGTTAAATAGATATATATTTGTAAAAAAAATGCAAGTTAGACTTTTTAATATAAAGAAAACCATATATATGAGACATCTTAAAAAGAAAAATAATATCAGATAATCACATTGGAGAGGTTAATTTTTCCTTTTTGTGTAGATCATTTTCTTCCTGTGGATTTCTTGTCTCTTTGTTCACAAAATTTTCGCTAAAATTCATTATTATTTTTGTCAAATAAAAATATCGATCACTTAGTATTCAACTCGTACTTTGCATGGAAAATTCTCAATGTTTCATATAAAAAAATCATTACATAAATTGCAAAAAACAATAAATAATCACAATAATAATTAAATCAAATGAAATAACAACATAAATTCAATCGTTATTTTGAGGCTTCACATCTATGAAGAAAAAAGACTAAAAAATAAATTATTTGCATCATCTACAACCTAATCGTTGCAGCATAAATGATATAGAAACAAAGATTAAAAAAATAGTTACAAAGATTTTCAAGTTAAATCATAGATGTCAAGAAAATAAATTTTAGCCATATATTATTATAATAGAATTACATTATGTGCCTTTAGTTGTTGGCGTGACGCAAATAAATAATTTTTATTGCAAAAAAAAAGAAGAATAAATAAATTAGTTGATTTGCTCCAAATTATTCTGAACTAAGCTTTCATTTGTAATATAAGTTATTTGAAATAGGTTTCTACGTTATTCTAAAATAAATTTTGGTTTCGATATTATCAAGGACTCTGTAAAGGAAATTTTAAAAATCAAACAAACATAAATAATAAATAAATAAATAAATAGAGATAATATCAGACAATTAGTTTATAATGCGCTCATTTTCGAATAATTCAGTAACGGGAAGAATAATTTTAAAAAATACTAATTCATAAGAAATTGAACAGTTACTCACCTTCAAATTTACATCGGTAGCAGATAATTAAAAAATTGTAAAAACTCATAATTATATATAAATACTAAAAAAATATAAATGAGGAAACTAAAATAAAAAAGGAATATAAAAAACTAATAAACTAATATAAATTATTGAAAACTCGTGAGGAATATCCAAATAAGAAAATTTTAAATTTTAAAACTTGAAAAATAAAACCAATTAAAAACCAACTGGGGCACCAATTGAATCCAAATTATTGTGCAATATCATGATGATGTCAGCAAAAGAGCGGAAAAATTACAATTGAGAATCCAAATCTAATTGAAAACTGTTGTATTATATATTATATGATATCGTGATTTTGGCCCTTGGCTGTGGTGGCAGAAGACGTGGCACTGGTTCTGAACGAGCCTACAACATTGTGAAATATAGATCCTAATTAAAGGAGTCAATGTCTGAGCATATGAATGCACGTTGATGAGTGAGATGCATACCCTAGAAAGATACATGGTGTGGATTTAGGTTGAAGTTTTGTACTTTGATATGGTTTAATCCAAAAGTACTTAGAGTATTGTAATTTGGAATAGAATTATAAAATATAGAGTTATAACGAGAATTATAATTGAGAGTTGGAGTAAGAATTCAATTGATAAGGTAAACTGCAGTTTGAAATGCACAAGGCCAGCAAATGAAAGTGATGCCTAAAATGCAACATGGTTAGACTTGTCTATATTATATATGACGAATAATTCCATTGGTTTCTAAGAATGGTTTTCGGGCAAGAAACTCGCCACCACTCTGTATAAAGTGTTGTAATTTTGTTTTCAACTTGACTTTCAGATTATGGAAAAATTACATGAACATCATATTGAAGAGTTAATTACCTGAAATGTCACTGCACTTTTAAAAAGTTATCTCAAATATCATTATACTTTAAAACTTACCCGAAATATCACTGTACTTCTAAAAAATTATCTCAAATGTCATTATACTTTAAAACTCACTCGATATGCCACTGAACTTGTGAAAGTGTTATCCCGTTTGTCACTCTTGTTAAAAAATGTAACTGACTTAATGGCGTGGCTAACAAAATTTACCACGTAGCATCTTGACTGTTATTTTTTTACCCAGGTATTTACAGAGTAGCAAATGAGATAATATTTTCATGAGTTTAGTGGCATATGAGTAAAGTTTTATAAAGTACAATGGCACTAAAAATTTATAAAGTTTTATAAAACTTTCCTCATATACCACTAAACTTGTGAAAATATTATCTTATTTGTCACTTGGTCAACACTTGGTTAAAAAAATAACTGTCAAGATGCTACGTGGTAAATTCTGTTAGGCATGACATCAAATCAGTTACATTTTTTAATGGGGATGGTAAACGGGATAACACTTGCACAAGTTCAGTGGTATATCGAGTGAGTTTTAAAGTACAATGGCATTTGAGATAACTTTTTAAAAGTATAGTGGTATTTTGAGAAATTTTTAAAGTATAATGACATTTGAGATAACTTTTTAAAAGTACAGTGACATTTCAGGTAATTAACTCTCAAATTGAATACGTAAAAGATAAAGCCAAATAAACTTAGAAAAAATGATCCACAAAAATTAAATAATAACGAGAATTTTATGTTGAGATGACGGGATAAGGACCCCCAAACATCGATTTTGTTCACCTATCCACTGTGGGCGAGGATATACCGTCCACTTTTAACGCGGTGTATATATAACTGGATGTGGCGCACGCATGACTGCCTCTTCCAAACATCACATCACTATAAATGACGTCATGAGGTCCACGAGTAGTGACGATAGACTCTCCAAACGATATACTATGACTTTTATTACATAGAAAGGAGTGACATGCAAGATAAAGGCCTAGATGATAGGGGTAAAAATTCGTACTTTGATAAATGTTGAATGATTTTGGAATGGGTCATTATACTACCAGTTTACCACTAGAATATTAATTTTTACACACCACAAATTAAAATCTTTATTTTATTTACTTAAATGCCCTCATTTAACATTACATTAATAACACCATTTAAATATGTTTCCCACATTAAACACTCAAATGCCAACACATTCAGATAGATTTCCTTTTTTTCAATTATTTCTAATTTTTCATGCCTTTTTTTTTTTAAATTTCCTGCACCAACAATTCTCATACTTCTTTTTCTTTTTTCATTTTTATCAATTCTCGTATAATAATAGTAAAAAATTAAAAAAATTTAAAAAAACCATGTACTAATTCGTTTTGAAAAAATCAAAATGAATAATTAAAGTTCAACAATTTCTTTGAAAAATAAAATATCTTCTCATTTCAAAAATTAAAATTGAGTATCACACGATAAATCTGTAAATCTCAGTAGAAGTACTGGTATAAAATAGAACTACATCACATTATCATATAATATATAATACAAGAGTTTTCAGTTGGGTTTGAATTTTCAATTGTAATTTTCCCACTCATAATCTTACTGACCGCATCATGACATTGCATAATAATTTGGGCCGGGTTATCTTTATGTTGTACAATGATTTAGGCTGGATTACTATCTCTATAGATGGTGCCCCAAATGATTTTATTTTTTTATTTTATTTATGAAAGAATAGTAATTCCCATAATCATATAATATATAATATAAGAGTTTTCAATTGGGTTTGAATTTCCAATTGCAATTTTCCCGCTCATAATCTTGCTGACCTCATCGTGACATTGCACAATAATTTGGGCCGGGTTACTTTGATGTTGTACAATGATTTAGGCCTGATTACTACCTCTACAGATAGTGCCTCAATTGATTTTATTTTTTTATTTTATTTATGAAAGAATAGTAATCTCCATAATAATGAGTAAGTGAAACTAATACTCCGTCAATTGTCTCAAAGGCGAACTACTAAAATATTACTAAAATAATCATAAAATTCTTCTTTACCCTTAAAGATGCTCATTTCCCAAGAATTACTTTGCTTTCATATATTTTTCCCTCATCCCTTCAATCTTCACTCTTCCCATAATTTTCAAAATTCATTTCATAATTCATCCCCTTCTAAAATCACAAAATTTCATAATTTTCAAATTTCCTTTCTTAGAATCTTTGAATCTATAGAAACCAAACCCCAAAAAATGTCAATTTTCTATTATTACTATTTATATTATTATTATTATTTAGCGTCGTAAATTACATGGAAATCATAAAGTTGAATTAAATTTTCTCGAAATCGTGACAATTTATGTATTGTACGGGTGTAGTGATTATATATATCTGTACATTGTGAGGCGGTTGTTACAAGATAGGGGAATTACGTTTTAAGTATTGTTCTTTATTGTTGTTCTAATTGGATAAACTTTTTAAAATTACTATCTACAAAAATTTTACATTGTTGCTTGCCATAGATAAAACTCTAGATTTGTAAATAAAAAAACCATTTTTTTTTAAAGAAATTAAAACTCAGCCACTATTAATCTCTATTATCGGGTTTCTTAATGAAAGTCTTCCGAATATAAAACAATTTGAAATTAGTGCAGTTTTATTAATATAAAAATTTTGTCAACGCAAAGTTAACTCACTGATAGAGATAATGCAAAAAATTGGAACACCTACATTAAAAAGAAATTTAAAAAAATTGGAAAATTTATAAGCCTCATTTTCGAGTTTTAAAATTTAAACTTTTCTCATTTCGATATTCATTATGAGTTTTCATTACTTTATATTAATTTATTAGTTTTTATATTCCTTTTTTTATTTTAGTTTGCTCATTTCTATTTTTTTAGCATTTATATATAATTACGAATTTTTATAATTTTTTATTATCCGCTACCGATGTAAATTTGACAGGGAGTGACTGTAATTTCTTATAGATTAATATTTTTTAGAATTATTCTTCTCGCTACTCAATTATTCGAAAATAAAGACATTATAAACTAATTGTCTGATATTATCTCTACTTATTTATTTATTATTTATGTTTGTTTGATTTTCAAAATTTTCTTCCCAAAATATTTGATAATATGGAAACCAAAATTTATTTCAGAATAACTTGGAAACCTATTTCAAGGAAGATTTTCACGCATTTCCCAGTATTAACTAATATATTAACATGATTTTTTCAATTCGATGGAAAAATCCTTTCAAAAAAATAACATAATAATAAAAAATAAAAATAAATTGCCACAGATTTATGGGTTGATCGGTCAAATTGTCATCTTTGATAATTTCTACACATTTTTAGAATTAAATTTATAAAAAATAAAAAAAAAAGAAATGCTTGGTGAGTCATGGTTTATGGGGAGGGTCCAACTTGAGCAGGACCCGCCCTGGACTCACGGCGGGGTAGACAATATTGCCGCACCCTTTTGCCTCAATTAGGTATGGGAGTCAATCCTATTAGGGGTAAGTTTCTATGGATTTAATGGGTCGATGGATCAAATTTTCATTCTAATTATTTAACTGCTAATTATTACAACTTTATATAGGATAGACGTGTGAACTTACACAACATGTTTGGAGTAGACCATAATTATAAACTCAGATATTTTATTACAAATATCCCATGGTGAATTTAATTCACATATCAATTCATAATTTTATATTTTTATACAGTGCAACTGATATATTATACTTTATTTATGACATGATATCCACACTCACACGTTAATTTTGATATGAATATATATTATAACTCTACCCGTGTAAAGCACGGGTGAAAAAAATCTAGTTATATATATATTTAATTGAAAAAAGAAAAAGTATGCAACATGATATGAAAAATAAAATAAAATAAAAGAGGTAAAAGATTGATAGGCCAGAATCCTCTATTTTTCATTTTTCAACACAAAACTCAAGTCAATGTTATTTTTAATTTCACTTTTAAAAAAAGTTATTTTTAATTGTGGACCGGGGGACAAAAACTCGACCTGTTATTTGATCAAATCTAGGCATTTTTAATGAGCATGAACATTTATCTTATCTCAAATAATCGAGCCAAAGTTATCATGTTTCAAATTAGATTGGCATGGGAAATCTATCTGATCAGCGTCAAATATTATTAGAAAACCATAGATGTCACTATCGAAGATTTGGCCCAAAAACAAGAAAATAAAACGGAATAAAGAGGTTGAATGAAACAAATATACAAGACACTATTCACCCATATTTCATATTTGCTTTAGGATTGGAGAAGGTTTGTCGAGCCACAGAAATTAATAGCTAGCAAAAAGACATGCTTGTCTTGTGGGTTGGACATGTCTTTTATCATGGAATATATTAAGGTGGCAAAAGTTTCCTCAATACAAGACAACAATCAAACGTTTCGTGTTGTCCACTTCAATACAAAATTGTACTTTGATTCTAATGACGTATAGGTTTCGTTTGAAAACATTAACATTTATGCTTGCCAATTGATAAGTATATTTTATATACAAAAATACTTCTCTTAACTTATGCAATTTTATATGAAATCGAGCAGATTTCTACCTAATTTGTGTGAATATGGTTTATACAGGTGAAAAGCTCAAATTGGAGTGATACAAGGAAAAAGAATGATTTTTGAACCAAATTGAGACTTTACATTCAAGAAATAGCATCGAGTTGCGACTGTTCGAGAGTTCGGGATGAAAAGATCATCTGTGATGCGTTTAAAGAGAGCGGAGACTTTTATGCAGAGTCCAAGAAGTTTAGGGACGTGTTTAAAAGGAGGGGAAAAACCGAAAAGGACCATTGCCGCAAGAAAAAGCAAAAGCAGGGACCGAAATGCACGCCACGGAAGTAAGCCTCGGGCAGGCCGCGGTATGCAAACCCGCGGCCACCCGCGGGATGGCATGAGAATCCGTTGGCCGCGGGCAGGCCGCGGCAAGCATACCCGCGGCCACCCGCGGCCCGTATCGGGGGAATCCGTTTACGCGTTTTCGGGCCCTTTTTGACACATTCTAGGGTTCTAATGCTTCCCTAACTATAAAAGAACGAGAACCCTTCGGTAAAAGGGGGGATGGATGATAAGAAACTCATTCTTGAGGCTAGAAGATTGGAGCAAGGGTTGAAGCCGAGGTTCGCGTGAAGATTGAAGGACGGAGTTCTTCGTTTGGTGCAAACGTTTCCTTCATTATTCTTCGTCTTTTCTTTTCTAGAATCTGGTCATGTATTCAAACCCTATGAATGCTTATGTTATGAATTCATTTAGCATGCGTAACTAATTTTCCTTGTTGAGACAATTGATGAAGCAATAGACATGTTTTGATTGTGTTAATCTCATTCATGACTCTAATTGTTATTACGTGCTTATTTTCTATTGTGATATGTAATTCCCTTTTATGAGCCTGATCAACTTGTAATTGCGTTAGTGAATTCGTGAGGAAACCGAGAGGTAAGTCACCAATTTAG